>RJWM01011190.1:0-60662 GCA_004363535.1 Dasyprocta punctata | reverse complement strand
TTCCATTGATCTTCAGGTCTGTTTTGATTCCAGTACCATGCTGATTTTATCACAGTAGCTTTGTAGTATAGTTTCAAATCAGGGATTGCGATGCCTCCTGCCTTCCCTTTGTTGCCCAGAATTGCCTTTGCTATTCTAGGTCTTTTCTGGTTCCAGATGAATTTCAGGAATGCTTTCTCTAGCTCTGTGAGGTAGGCAAGTGGTATTTTGATTGGGATCGCATTGAATCTGTATAGTAATTTTGGGAGAATGGCCATTTTCACGATATTTGTTCTTCCTATCCATGAACAGGGAATGTCTTTCCATTTTCGGAAATCTTCTTCGATGTCCTTCTTTTGAGTAATGTAATATTCATGGTATAGATCTTTTCCTTCCTTTGTTAGATTGATTCCTAAGTATTTCATTTTTTTGGATGTTATAGTGAAGGGTGTGGTTTCCCTTATTTCTCTCTCAGTGACTTTGTTGTTTGTGTACAGGAATGCTATTGATTTTTGAGTGTTCACCTTGTATCCAGCTATATTACTGAATTTGGTTATTACTTCTAGAAGTTTTCTAATGGATTTTTGGGGGTCTTCTATGTAGAGTATCATATCGTCTGCAAATAATGATAATTTCACTTCTTCCTTTCCTATCCTTATTCCCTTTATTTCTTTCTCTTGTCTAATTACTCTGGCTAATATTTCCAGAACTATATTGGATAGGAGTGTTGATAATGGACAACCTTGTCTTGTTCCTGATTTTAGGTTGAAAGTTTTCAGTTTTTCTCCATTTAGTAAGATGTTGGCTGTTGGTTTATGATATATAGCTTTTATCAGGTTGAGGTAGAGACCATCTGTTCCAGTTTTCTGTAGGGTTTTGATCATGATGGGTGTTGGATTTTGTCAAAATCTTTTTCGGCATCTTTTGAGATGATCATGTGGTTCTTGTCGTTGGCCCTGTTGATATGTTGCATTACATGTATTGATTTCCATATGTTCAACCATCCCTGCATTCTTGGGATGAATCCCAATTGATCGTGGTGTATAATCTTTCTGATAACTTACTGTATTCTATTTGTCAGTATTTTATTGAGGGAGATTGGCCTGTAATTTTCTTGTTTAGTTGGGTCTTTCTCTGGTTTTGGTATTAGGGTACTATTTGTTTCCAGGAATGAGTTAGGGAGACTTGCTTCCCTTTCGATTTCTTTGAAGAGTTTGAGGAGTGTTGGCATTAAGTCTTCCCTAAATTTCTGGTAGAATTCATCAGTGAATCCATCAGGGCCCGGGCTTTTCTTTGTTGGTAGGGTCTTAAGTACATTTTCAATTTCATAAGCTGATATTGGGTGATTCAGCAGCTTTACGTCTTCTTGATTCAGCTTTGGTAATTCATAGGTTTCTAGGAATCTGTCCATTTCTTCTGTGTTATTGAATCTATGTGAGCAAAGGTTTTCGAAGTAGGTCTTGATGATCTTCTGTATTTCCACAGGTTCTGTAGTGATTTCACCCTTTTCATTTCTTACTGCATGAATCTGATTTTTTTCTTTTCTCTTCTTGATAAGGTTGTCTAGGGGTTTATCAATTTTATTTACTCTTTCAAAGAACAACTCTTCGATTCATTAATTCTTTGTATTGTTTTCTTAGTTTCAATTGCATTAATTTGTGCTCTAATCTTAATAATTTCCTCCCTTCTTTGGACTTTGGACTTGACTTGCTCTTCTTTTTCTAGGAGTTTGAGGTGTAGCATTAGGTTGTTTATTTGTGTTCTTTCCGTTTTTCTGATATGAGAGTTTAGTGCTATAAATTTCCCTCTGAGGACTGCTTTCATTGTATCCCACAGGTTCCGGTAATTTGTATTTGCATTTTCATTCAATTGTCGATATTGTTTAATTTCTTCTTTAACTTCTTCTGTGACCCATTGGTTATTTAGGAGAGTATTATTTAATTTCCATGTGTTTATGCGGTTATTGCAGGGTTTTTTGTCATTCATTTCCAATTTTACTGCGCTATGGTCAGATAATAAGCATGGAATTATTTCAGTTCCTTTGCATTTGCTTAAGCATGTTTTGTGGACCAGTATGTGATCTATTTTAGAGAGTGACCCATGTGCAGTTGAGAAGAATGTGTATTCTGATGTTGATGGGTGGAATACTCGGCACACATCTATTAGGTTCATGTTTTCATAAGTTTCATTCAGTTCTGTTATTTCTTTGCTGATTTTTTTTTGTTTGATCTGTCTCTCTGTGACAGTGGGGTGTTAAGTTTCCCTGCTATAACTGTATTATTTTTTTTTTTTTTGGTTTTTCATGTCTATTAAGAATTGTCTTACATAGTTGGGTGTTCCCATATTCAGTGCATATATATTGATGATTGCAATCTCTTCCTCTTGAAGTTTTCCCCTAACAAGTATGTAGTGACCTTCTTTATCTCTTTTGATCATTTTCGGTTTGAAGTTCATATTGTCTGCAAACATAATAGCTACCCCTGCTTTTTTCTGGGTTCCTGTTGCATGGAGTATTGTTTTTCAGCCTTTGATTTTTAGTCTGTGAATTTCCTTTTGAGTGAAATGTGTTTCTTGTACATAGCATATTGTTGGATTTTGTTTCATAACCCACTCTGCTAGTCTTTTTCTTTTTATTGGTCAGTTGAGACTATTTACATTTGTTGATATAACTGATGTGTACTGGCTCATCCCTGTCATGATATCTTTCTGTTGTTGGTTTTCTACATTTTCTGTTTAATTATTTGCCCTGCTTGGTAGTTCCCTTTTCTTGTTGTTGTTCTTAAGATTGGAGCTATCTTTGTCTCTTTCTGCAGTGTCTTTCAGTACTCTTTGTAGTGTTGGTTTGGTGGCCATAAATTTCTTCAGTTGTTCTTTGTCATGGAAATATCTTATTTCTCCATCAATTTTTAAGGATAGTTTTGCAGGGTACATCAATCTGGGTTGAAAGTTGTTTTCTTTCAGGATTTGAAATGCTTCACCCCAAGCTCTTCTTGACTCAAAGGTTTGTGTTGAGAAGTCTGCCATGATTCTGATAGGCTTTCCTTCACAGGTGATCTGTTTCTGTTCTCTGACATCATTTAGTATTTTGTTCTTGTGTTGTATTTCTGATACCCTAATTATTATATGTCTGGGTGAATGTTTGTTTTGGTTATGGTTAATTGGGGTTCTGTATGCATCACTTATTTGAATATCAGATTCTCTTCCCATGTTTAGAAAATTTTCTGCTATTATTTCTGCAAATAGTCTTCACACGTCATTAGGATTGACCCCTGCTTTTTCATTGATGCTTATTAATCTTATGTTATTTCTCTTGGCATCGTCTTGTAGCTGTTGAATTGTTGTTTCTTGGTTCCTTATTATTTTCAAGACATCTTTTCTTTCGTGATCATAAGTTCCCCTGCTGTCTTCAAGATCTGAGATTCTATCTTCAGCTTCTTTCAAGCGGTTTTTCAAACTTTCTGTCTTAGTTACTTTACGCTCGTTGCTGAGACAAAATACCTGATGCCCAAAATTAGGGAAGGAAAGGTTTATTCTTACAGTTTCTCGGGAATTTCAGTCCATAAAGTTGGCTCCGAGACAGCATGGGATGACGGGGCTACAGTTCATGGCGGCTACAAGCTGCAAGCCGCAATCCGTGCTGGCGAGAGAGACAGGAAGCCGGGAAGCAAGCAAGAGGAAGACCTGCCTTCCCTTATACTGTATCTCAGCTCCACCCCTGGGCGGGTGTAGCAGTCATGTCATTAATCCTGGTGCTAGACAGCAAACTGATCACAAGCATCAGACTCAGCCCCATCAAAAGTATGAGGACTTGGGGGTACATAGCATATCCTATACACTTTCCATGGAATTTTTCATTTCCTGAATTTCCCTTTGAATCTGTTTCATGCATTCTATTTGTGTTTTATTTTGTTCATTCAAAGTTTCTATCATTTTCTTATGTTTTTCTATTTTTTATCTTGATCTTCTTTAGATACACAGAACATTTCTTTTATAATGATTGTCATTTCATTTTTTAGCTGAGAGATTATTTCTGATTTGAGTTTCTCTATAGCTTCATGTAGTTGTTTCTTTACTGCATATTGTATCATTTCAGAAAGTTCAGTTTTGTGACTGCCATTGTCTTCCATTTCAGTGTCTCTTTGGTTTGTTCTCAGTGGGCTGGGGGATTGAGACTGCCTCTTGGTTTTTGGTTTTGTCATTTTCTTCTGGGAACTGTGTGTCTGGGCAGGCAGCCTTCCAATGAATTGTACTGGAACACTGTGTTGGGTAGAGCTTAAATCCTCCAGTATCCCCATGGCTAGCCAGGACACAACCCCAGATTATAGCACTGGACCCTTGTGTTCTGTGGTTGTGATCCTGGGCACGTGTTACCCTGATGTACTTTGTTGGTTTTCTCTGGGGTGCTAGTCTGTGTTTCCTGCAAGGCTGGCCAGGTGTTCCCCTGGTGGGTTGCACCGAGACGTGTGACTGGGTAGAGCTGGATCCTCTGTGTAGCTAGTGAGGGTCCAGTCCCAGAGTGTGCTGCTGGGCTATAGAATGTTTGTAAGATTTAGTTATTGTAAGTTGTGCTGTTATAAACATGGGAATGCATACATCACTGTGGTATGATATGTTTAACTCACAAAATTAAAAGTAGAGAAGTAGAGATTCCATCTGACCCAGCTATTCCCCTTGATATATATATATATATATATATATATATATATATATATATATTGTACTGGGAATTGAACTCATGACATCGTGCTTGCCAGGCAGGTGCTATGCTGCTGAGCTATATACCTGAGTCTTGGATAGGTTTCTTTATGTCAGTGAAAGTGCTAGACCTACAACTCAATTTTTCTGGATGTTCTCCCATCTAACTATAGTTATAATTATCACATAAGGGTCCCAAAAAAGAATTTGGTCTCCAGCCTTCACAACAGTTCTATCCTTCAGTCTGCCCTGAACCTGCTTATTCGGGACCTAGGCTTCTTGGGAAGGAAGCCTACACTGGTAGGACCAGTACTCCTTAGTGAGTGTCAATCATGGCCACCCTCACTTCTGAGGTCCTAACTGGACATCTGGAGAGAGGTGGGATGGAAGGAAGGCTTATTCTCTTTCGGGGATGGAAATATCTTTTGTTGCTGTTATTAGGACCAAGAGCATCATTACCTTTCTTGCTCTTCTCTGGGTATCTGATACATATATGCAGTTCATAAATACTTGGTAAGTAATTGAATCTCCCTGGGAAGGGTGGGAGGAAACATAATATTACCCAAGCAGAAATGTTGCGCCCCACTGAGGTTAAGTGAGTCTATCTGCCATACCACTGGCAGGAAAGAGATGACACACCCAAAGGTGTAATTCAAGGAGAGTTTAAGGAATTGCCAAAGGTATTTGTTAGTTGAGTAATGGGAGCTGATAAGCGGTGGCAAAAGATTCTGGGACTAGTCACTCCGGGAAGTTGTTATGCTATTCTTACTCTAAAAAAGCAAAGGGAAGGAGTAGATATGAAATCCACTGAAAGATGTAGTCATGGGAGCTGGACTCCAACAGGTGGCTGTTGGTAAAGGAATGTGGACACTGTCAGCCTGTGGCCAGGCAGTAAGGGAGTCAGGGGAACTCATACAACAATTTTTCTGTCCTGTCACCTTTCAATATGCTGCCAGTGCTTCTCATTGATGCAACCAACTTGGCAATTAAGGAATTAGGACCTTAGGTGACAGGGTCTGTGTGGATCAGCCTCTTGGTCATGCAGTTGCATTGGGAAGAGACGGAAAGCAGATTCAGAGGGCAAAGTGGCAATCATTCAGCTTGCTTGTGGTCCTGAGTTCACCCAGTGAGACTGGTGCTAAATTGAAAATAGGAATTTGATTTAATCTGCACTTATTTTCCCAGTGCATGGGCTTCCATGCCACTGAGTCCAGCCATGCATTTAGCATTAGGCCAAGTGCTCATCATCCTCATTTGTTCTAAGAATTTCTTCCATTGTCAGTAAGTTTCAAAAGTAAAATCTCTCTAATATTGCTCAATTTTTAATTAATTTTTTGTGACACTTTACTTTTAATTATACTTCCCACAGGCCATAAATGCATTAATACAGGTGATAAATGAATAAAATCTCTGTAGTATTCCTGCAGGCTATACTTACATACTTATGCAAAATTAGAACTAAACTCTATAGATTCTTCTGAAAGTTTTGGTTGATTAAAATTAGAATTAGAAATTAGAAATCATTTCCCTGGGAGGTAGAGTTTAATTGCCTGGAGAAATGCTGGCACAGGACAGAAGAAGTCTGACATGCCTTCTGTGGATATTACAAGCAGCTCATCCTTGCTATATAGTTCAGGGCTATATAGTTCTGGCCACTTGGTGTATGGACCCTCAGGTGGCCACTTGCCAGTGTATACTTGCCACATGCAGATCAGGAGGTTTGGCCAGTGGAGGCCTGGCCTGAGTTCAGCCAGGTCTGTGTTGGTTCCCATCTCTAATACTCCTCTGCTGTGTGGCACTGGCAGAATCATTTAACCACTCCTAGTCTCAGTATCCCCTTTGAATAAGTGAGACAATGGGGTAATTATCTTTCAGAGTTGCTGTGAGGGTGAAATGACCATGTGCTGCTTGGTAATATTTGGCAGTTTATAAATGACATAATCACTAGTGGGGTTCACTAGTAGGATTCATGACTCAAGAACTTTTTTATCTTACCTCACTTCTGTGGCTCCTGGCTAGCATGTGTTGCACTCCATGTCCACTGCTGCATCTCTCATGCACAAGAGCCCTCTGAACACATTCCTGGCATTTAGGTTCTTTGAAGTCTTGGTGTTTTTCAGATTTCCTCAATCTTTTGCCTGTCATTGTCTATTTCTGCTGCTATAACACAATGCCTGACACCTTCAGTTTAAAAGAAGAGGAATTTATTTTAGTTCACAGATTCCATGGGTTCAGTCCATGGTTGGTCAATTCTAAGGCAGAAAGGGCATGGTGGGAGGGTATGACTGAGAAAAGCAGCTTACATCACAGTAGCCACGAAGCAGAGAAGGGAAGGACCATGTCGGAAGACACATCCTTCCAGGTCAGGCCCCAGTGACTCACCTCCAACCAGACCCCACATCCTAACAGAAAGCCAGCGATAGTGCCCCATAATACAATCACCTTCAACAGGCCCATCTCTGAACACATGAGGCTTTTGGGGGACATTCTAGATCTAAACAATAACAACTGGATGTTGGATGTGTAAACAACAAAAATTTGCTTCTCATGGTTCCGGAGGCCAACTAGTGTTTAGAAGACTCTGTGTCTCGTAAGGACTCACTCTCTGTTTCATGGAGGCTTCTCACTGTGTTCTCACATGGCAGAGGAGCAGAAGTCCTCCCTCAGGCCTTTTTTATAAAGACACTAACCCCATCTATGACCTAATCACCTCCCAAAGACCAAACCTCTTAATACCACCACTTTGAGAATCAGGTTTCAAAATATAAAGCTGGGAAGAGATATTCAGATGATAGCAGCACCCCTTCTCTCATTGTTTCATGTCAGGACACCTTGCTGCTACCTTGACCCTTCCCATTGAGTCCCAGCTTCCAGGCAGGCATCATCTGTGTCCCTAGAAACCATGATTAACAGAGGGTGTGGTTCAGACAGCAGTCATATAATCCAACCTAGACCCTTACAGACAGCAGGAATTAGTGAAAAACCGGGACACTGGCATCAGTCAGATCCAGGTTTGAGTCCCAGTTCTGCCACCTGTAGAACCTACATACAAGTCATTTAACATCTTTTTTCCTTTATTGCCTCATCTGTAAAATGGACTAAAGATAGCATCTCCATCAAGGGTTTGTTGTGAGGATCCAGTACGGAGTAGTTTGGAGAGCACTTAGAGCCAGGTTTGATTGTGCATATCCCAACTCTGATCCCACTCAACAGTTCAGCAGAAAGGCACCAGTGCCAGACACTTGCTGCAAAGCCCTCTATGATAGGTAACTGTTTGTTTCAACTTGACTGGATCACAGGATGCTGAAACATTTTGGTGAACCTTTTTTCAGAGTGTGCCTGCGAGAGTGTTTCACCTTTAACTCAGTATATGCTGTGGAGAACTCCTTTCTCTGCCTGACTGCTTGAGCTGGGCCAGTGATCTCTCCTCTCTCAGTATTGTTTGTTCTGGAACTTTTAGACTTGGACCAAAACCTACTGTGTTGACTCTCTTGCTCTTGGACCTTCAGACTACAGGACTAGAATTCCTTCGATCCCAGTTTACACACAACAGATTATGGGACTTCTTAGTCTTTGTAATCCCATGAGCTAATAGCTTACTCTCTTTACATATAAATCTACACTCTCTATTGCCACCTCCTAGGAAAGGAACAGGTTCCAGGAGCTGCAAGCCTCAGAATCAGTTGCTGGCATTTGATCAAACATTTGGTTTAACTTTCACTCATTTTTTCTTGTTCATCCCTTCATGCTTATCTGGGTGGGGCCAGTGAACACAATTGTGGGCACTCTGATTGACCAACCTGGCAGCCCAGCAGTGGGCAAAAGGGTGTCCAGAGTAGTGAGACTGCCTGGCATTTTCATACCACCCATCTCTGACCTACCCAGGCACCATCCATGCCCTGTATCTGTCTCCACTGAACCCTTAGAATTTCACTGCAGTAACCCCAGTTTCCTGCATCTAGCAGATTGAGAGGATTACAGAGAGCAGGAAAGAAGTGACTGGGCCAAGGTCACTCAGCTACTCATTGTCCCCACTCTCAGATGCTTCTCATTGCAGAAGTCACTCCTAACATGTAATAGTGCGGAGTAGTTAAGAATGGGGCACTGCCACTCACTGCTTGGTTCACCTCAGGCAGTGATGGGACCTCGCGTAGTTGGACTTCTTTTCTGTCAAAAGAAGATTGCAAGACTACCAATCAACCTAGGCCTGGGGCACAGTTAGTTGTACTTACATGTGTAAACTGAAGAGCCTTGAGTCCTCCTACCACACAGGTAAAGCAAGGCCACAGAAACACATTTCCCTTCTCTCTTACTCTCACTCAAGTGACTCCAGAACCCCAAATCCCTACCTCACTCTGCCATAGTTGCTGTGTAGGATTCCACCAGAGTCACTCATCTTCCTCCCTGCTACCCTACTCAGTGAGCTTCCTGTGAGAGGACTGCCAGCCCAGGGGGCAGTATTGTAGCCCCAAATATTGAGTATGGTAATCCAAGTACTGAAATCCTTTGTCTAGTTTTCCTCACAATCTAAGAAGTTATATTTGCAATGCTTAGGGCCAATTAAAGAGAGAAGGATATATCATAGTCAGCTCTGTATATATCAACATAAGGAAATAAGTCCCGATATAATCAAAGTTGTAGCAATTGTTCTGCATTTAAGGGGACCCACTCAAGTTGTCTCCCACAGGCAGCTCCCAGGTAAAAATGATACTGATGTCCCTTTTGTCCTCACTGTGCCTGAATGAGACCACATCCATCTCAGAAAGCCAACAATCCCCACCCACAACACACACACACGCACACACACGCACACACTTCTACCATGAAGCTCAATCTAGTTGGTGCTGCCAGCTTGGGTAGCTGGGAGCATCCCTGCTACTGTTTCTATTCCTCACCACAGTCCAGCCTTGCTGGGAGAGTGCCAGTGCTGGCTTTATATAAAGCATGAAGCACAGACCTCCTTGCTATTCCCATACCTGCCAGTGTGGTCCCACCCCAGGGCCTTGGCAGTGCAGTTCTCTCTGTCATGAAGGCTTCTTCCCAGGTAGTCCCATGGTTTGTCCCTCTTGTGCTTCTGATCACCTTCGCAATAAGGGCTTCCTTGATTGCCTTCTGCCCACCACCACCGCAACATTCTAGCCCACTCCCAGCAATGGAGAGCATTTATTACTATGTAACATGCTGTGTATTTTACTTATTTATCCTGTTATTTATGTGTCCACAAGATCCAAGCCTTTCAAATGCTTTGTTCTCTGCTGCATCTTGAGAACCTCACATCCTCTGTAGTATGTAGTAAATAAATATTTGCTGATTCAGTGAAGGGGCACGCGAGGTAGCTGCTATCTATGATTACCGCATGAAGACAAAGGCACAGATAGTTAAAATTAACTTGCCATAAACCACATGGTTGGTATCCAAATACAAAGCAGCCTGTTTTTAGAGCTCTAAAGCAAAACTGCTACACGGCAGCTCCTTTGGAGGCAGAAGTCTTCTTGGCAAAGGCAAAAGTAAGCGCTCAAACTGGACCTGCTTGTAAGACTGGAAGCTTCCCTGCTCATTCACTTTCACACAAGGCCCTCCTCTAACTCTGAGGAGACAAAGGGAGAGTCACAGGCAGGGCAAAATTCCCCACTCAGGGTGAACACTGGTTCAGCCCCTAAGTTGAGAACATTTAGGTGGGTGACTTTAACTATACCCCTCCAGTACCCAATAACCCCCAGACATCTCCCAGAGACAAAAAGAAGACGCAGACCTACATCCTACTTCCTTTGTCTCTCTCACTGTCACTGAAAAGAGCTAGTACTCACTTGAGCATGAGATCCGCTTAAGTCAGTCCCCTGATACCAACCACTCTGGCCACCTTCCAAAGGCTCAGGAGTTCTCACACAACCCACCTTCTCCCCCAGTCTCTGACTTCTGACTCATAGACTCTCAGCATTTGTCCTTTACCAGAATCTTTGGGGTTTTCTCTGTGCCCTTGTGATGACCATGCAAACATCTGGGGCTCTGAGTTCCATGATCTGCTTGTTACTTTCATTGACCACCTTCCCCTCATTTCAAATATGCACCACATTAAAGGACTCTCAGACATACATGATTTCTAACTGTGAAATTCTTTCCTGTTCATTCACAATCTCCTCCTATTCCCCTACATCCTCCCCAAAGCTGCCCCTGGCTCACACCCTTTCCACTCAACCACCTCCCATGGTTCCCCCATGAGCACTTTGCTTCTTCCAGGAAACGGATCTAAGTTCTCCTGGGCACAGCCACTTCTGCTCCACTGACTGGCATCTTAGAAACCTTCTTTCTTAACTCCTGGTGAGACAACTATGTTTATCCACACTGCACACAAAAGCTAGTACCTAACCTTCACTCTCCTGATGGTATTTGCTGGCTGCAGAGAATTTGTCAGTGAAAGTCTTGACAACTCTCTGAAAGTGAAAGTGCTAAATTGGGTGTGGAAGGGCAGAGGTCACTTGTCACACTGGCTGCCCAGTTACAACTCTGCTCCTTGCATGAGCATCCTTTTTTCCTCCACCTGTGGACCCTGAAGCCCTTTCCCACACTTTTCCCGCTGTCTTCCATTTGCAGCCACTGCGCTAGAAAACAGTATGTAAATAGAAACCACATGCTTAAAACACGCAGAAAGACCTGGAGTCTGGCAAGTCACAGGGGAAGGAAATACAGGCTGGTCTCAGTCACAACTGATGGTTTTCTCAATAAATTCAGACAAAAAGTTCTCTCAGAATGAACTATATTGTAATTTTTTGAGGGTGTGAGGGTAAGAGAACAGAAAATGAGCAAGAATGTTTTTCTAGACCTAGATTTCTATAAGAAAATAGTCTAGAATGGCTTTTTGGAATTTCTGTCTTACAGTAATATAAGTTGGTAATAATATCACCAAGTAATTTTTCAAGGTCCATCGATTTCTGGTAAAACTAAACACACCTATTGGAATGCTAAATCAATGGCAAAAAATACGCCGTGCAATATATCCATATATTATAAAATCAGTTATATTTTTCGCTGCTTTTCTTAAATCAATGAGCAACCCCTTTCCACTTTATGATTTCTTTCTACTTTTCTCCCAGTATCTTCTTTTGCCTCCATAGTCCATCCTTCATGCAGCAGCCAGGAGAATCTTCCAAGAATGAAAGGTAGGGCTGAAGGTAGGGATCAGTGGTAGAGTGTTTACCCAGTGTGTATGAGAAGCTATGTTTTATCCCTTGCACCACATACACAGAAAAAGAAAAGGCCAGGGCATACCTGCCCCCTTGTTCTTAATCTTTCAGTGACTTTCCACTGTACTTTGTATAAAATCCCAAGTCTTTCCTATGGGTTGCAGGGCCCTAAAAGACTTGATCTCTGTCCGACTCCACTGCTTCTTTCCCATTTTATCTCCTGTTCATTCAGTGTCGTGCACCTTCACCCAAGCCACCACCTCTTCTTCCTGCCTGGCTGCAGTAGCCTCCTCACTGGTTTTATTTCTACCCTTGCTCTCTGAAGTCCATTCTCAACTCAGCAGCCAGAATGAGCTTTTGAAAACATAAATCTGATCATTTAAACTTTAAACCCTCTAATAGCTTTCCTTTATAACTAGAAAGGAATTCAGATTCTTTGGTATGCAAGGCCCTTTGCATCTTGATCCCTAGCTGCCCTTCCATTCTCCTAGAGCAATCCATCTTCCACTAGCGGAGAGTTTTTAAAAATTATAGCAGCATAAACTAATTTAAGAGTTCGGGCCAGCCAATAAGCCCTCTATTTGGTGAACATGTCTTGAGTTCCTTCTATGTGTCCTTGTGGGGTGCAAAGATAAAGCAAGCATATCTTTTATCAAGGCCTTGCCAATCCAAGGGAGGTTACTCTGTCAAATAAGAAGAACGTGTCTCCTTGAAAGGTAGCAGAGATTTTGGAGGTGACTTTGATAGGTTCTGCAACCTCGTACTTACTGTGTAGATCCTTTGGTAGTCCTGCTGCCCAATTTCACATTCCAACTGAAATGTAGAACCTTTTACTTTCTTAAAATTAAAATTTATTTTTAAAATTCATACATAAAATATGTATCTATAGGGCACCTTTGATTTTAAATTCTTTGCACAATTTGCATTTAATTTTCTTTGGAGAGAATATTATTGGGGTTTTTAGGATTGCACAGCCCCTTGGTGAAATCTATGTAGTGCTAAACTAATTTCATCAATAACCTCTTTACTCAATTTTCCTTCATTGGGTCAGGTCAGCTCTGTGACATTTCTCTGCCATTACTTTCTTTGTCCAAGGAAATAAACTCGACAATGACACTGAAATAGCTACATCTATTCAAGTATTTACTGAAAGTGACCTAGTAACTCATCATAACAAGATTGTCTTTTAACACTCAATTGCAGTGGCTTCAATTACAGTGGTGAGGAGGATGGTGGATCAGAATGACATTTGAACATCTGAAAAGATAACATACTTTGGGTTCATTTTACTTAAAGGAATTGCCCCCTTTCTACCAGGGTCCACTCCAGTTGAGTATTATTACTTTAACCTTATGCATTTGCCTCTTATTTTTCTTTAAAATATTTTCCTGAAGAATGACAATTTTCCATCTAGACCGTTGGTTTCCTTCATATTACCTCCACATATTTTTGGCACATGGTCCATCTTGGTCACCACTATACAACTCATAGAGTCAACTTGTAAGGAAAGTAATGCAGGGAATCATGAGTATCTTCATCACTTTCCTTATCACTGAGACACAATAACAACACCCACAATTTAAAGAATAAAATCTATTTTGGCTCACAGTTTCAGTAGATTCATTCCATGGTCAACTGGCTCTAAGGCAAGAAGAGCATGATATAAGGGACTGCTGCAGAGGAAAGCTGCTCACATCATGGTGGCCAGGAAGCAGACAGTGAAGTGAGAAGTTGGGAAGGGAGATACACCCTTCCAGGTCACACCCCCAGGGACCTACCTCTTCCAAACACACCCTATCTCCTAACAGCACATTCAGTGCTGAACTCATTAGTGGATGGATCCACCAATGAGTATAACATTCTCATGATCCAAACATCTTTCAATAGTCTCTGAGACCATGTGAGTTTTGGGGAGATATTCTAGACCTAAACTATAATCATGAGGTTATCGAGTAAAGACATCTGAAGTCAGTGGAACTCACCAACTATTCGTTGACCTTCCATGGGCAAAATATCATATACAACCCAGTAGAGACTCCAGAGAAGAATATGCATTTCCTGCTCTTATGAGGTCTCGATGTAGTACAAGTTTCATCTCTTCTCCTTATTTCTTCTACTACCCTGAGCAAAACCCTTAATGTACTTGTACCACGATTTCCCCATCTGTCAAATGTGAGGCCTTAGGCACATGACCTTTTAAGCCCTTTGTAGTTAGTTTTTCTACTGTATGAGAATGATTCCATGAGACTTTACCTCTTCACCTTACATCATAGAACATGTCTGGACTACTTGGTAGCAGTAAGGACAACACACTAAAATCTCCTTGCTCTGGTCAACAGCCGTGAATTAGGAAAATACTTGTACTCAATTCCTTCTATTCCTTTTTGCTCCTAGGTTTTCTTCCCAACTTTCTGGTTGTTCTTGTGTACATTTCTTTTCATCCTGCACCCTTAATCTTCAGCAACCAGGGCATCCTCTGAAAACAATCTAGAGATACATGTGCTTGGCAGCTGAAAGATTAATGTACCCATACCTGGGCAATCATGTCTTGGAGAGAGCTGCCCCCAAATGATCCAGAAAATATTCACTGTTTATATACTCTCAAGTTCCCAAATTAAAGAAGAAAGATGGGTTCTTTCAGTTTCTTGGTCTAGATCAATTCTGATACTCTTTTCTCTCTGTAAAACATTAAGAGAACAATTAAGATCCACTTTCTTAGACTGTACATAGGGAAATTTTTCTGATGATTATTCTTGTCTTCAATATTCATTGTTCCTGGGTATGGTGGTACACACCTGTAGTCCCAGCACTTGGGAGGCTGAGGCAGGAGGATCACCATGAGTTCAAAGCCAGCCTGGACTATATAGTGAGTTCAAGGATGGCCTGGATTACAGAGCAAGACTCTGTCTCAAAAAGCCAAAGCAATTCATTGTCATTGGTTTTTTAAAATCAATACTAGAATTAGGAATTATTGAATATATTAATAATAATAATAATAATAACCTTTTTAGGCATTTCACTTCTTCTTCAACTGGGAATTGCCAATATGGTGCATCATAACATTATATTATCTACAAATTTACCCCTGGGTATTTGGATAACACGATCCACTCCATCTCTCCAGTAAACGTGCATTTCCTGCAGTAATGAAGCTGTTGTTAGAAATATGAGTGACTGCCTATGCTAAACACAACCTTCTTTTCTGATTTTCCCCCTCTAGGTGCTGGGTAACTCTGTCTGTACCTTTTTAGCACCAGTAAAGCAATAATCTTGGTGCCACTGGTGATTCTTACAACAACACTGTTAGGTTGCTATTATCATACCAATTTTGGAAATGAATGATAAATATCAAAAAATAATGATATCAAACTCAGGCTCATGGAACCTTTTCAGTCCTAATGTAAATGTGTCTTAATTCCAAGTGTATCTGGTTAGAGAGTCCATGTTCTTCTCTTGAGTTAACAGATATTGTTCAAATTCTAACTCTTCTAATTATGTGTTTTTTACTCACTTCACTTTGACATCATTTTCCTCCACCACAAATAAGAAGTAATAAATAGTCCCTGTCTGAAAAAGTTCATTATCCTCAAAACAAGTGAGATAATGCATTAGATATGACAGTCTCTTGGGTGGGGCCCAAGCATTTGTAGTTTTAAAAAGCTGTCCAATCGTGGTGTGGTGGTGCATATCTGTAATCCCAGCGATCTGGGAGACTGAAGCAGGAGGATTGCAAGTTCAAGTCTAGCCTGGGAAACTTAGTGAGACCTTGTCCCAAAGCTAAAAATAAAAGAAAGGGCTGGAGATGGAGCTTAGTACTAGAGGTCCTGGGTGTAATCTCCAGTACCAGAAAAAAAAAACTGTCCAGGTGGTTGCAATTACTCAATCAGTGTCTTAGTGTGTTTTCTGTTGCTATAACAAAATAGTTGATACTGGCTAATTTATAAATAAAAGGAGTTTCTTTAGTTCACAGTGCTGGAGGTCCAAAAGCGTGATCTCAGAGTCTGCTTAGCTTCTGGTGAAAGCCTCATGGTAAAAAGGCAGAAGGGAAATGAGAAACACATGTCCAAGAAGGAGCAAAAGGGGGAGCAAGGCTTGCTTTATAACAGACTGCTCTCATGAAAGCTAATATAGTCCTGCAAGAACAAATGTAGTTTCCAGGAAACTATTCTATTCTCTTGAGAAAGACATTAATGCATTTACAATGGCAATGCCCCCATGATCTAATTATGTTATTAAGATTCTACCGTTTCTCAAACTATTACACTGGGGGTGAATCCCTAATATGTGTTATGGTGAGGACAATCTAGATCCAACCACAGCAACCAAGTCATTCTGATAGAGAAAACACTGAAAAATATAAGTGAAGTACTTAACTCAAAATTTCATATAGTTAAATACTCAGATAGATATAATCTCTAGTGATGCCTTTTGTATAAATAACTGATAAACATGTATAAATATGGAAAGCCAATATTCCTGACTCTGTTTACTTCCAAATACTTTTGATACTCACCACTACACACTACATTGTTGAATAAACTAGATAACAAAAAAATGCATGGATGGGGAATGGAGAAAGATGATGCTATTTTTTGCATATATTGTCGTAGGTAAAGTACTATGTTTCTGATCAGAATACCTAAGGCTTACCTGTTAGCTTTACCAGCTAATAGTTCTGGAATTTGGAGGTGGGGGCGAGAGCAAGCCAGTTAGCCTCTATTAGCTTCAATTTTCTCATATGTAAATCTGAGCTTACAAATGACTTTGGTTGTGACTGGAGTAGCTAAATCATATAGAATATTTAAAATATGTGATGAAATTTCTCAGCACATAGTTAGATGTCAATGATCAAATAATGTTCCAATCCAAAAAAAAAAAAACAGGTAGGAAACATTTAATTTTATAAACTTGTTCCTTTGGGTTTCTTTAACAGTGTGATAAATGCTACTTTGATAAATGACCATTTGGGAACTAAGGAAAATCCTTTTCAGAACAAATTCCTAGCTATCATCCTATTCTACTTTAGAAGAGAAAGTTGAAAGCTGTACATAACTGAGAGTTCTGTATGCTTTAGTCAAGGGAGAAAAGAAACAGGTAAGTTTTAAAGAGACTCATTTCAACATGGACATACTAATAGTTTGAAGTGTTGAGATACATTTTTGGATAACGGATTCCCTGAAGTAATTTCTACAATTTTTGAATTATTTAAACTTCCTGTTACCATTGATAAAATTACCCAACTGGCAGGTCACTTTGTACCATAGAACTCACTACCAGAGCACTGTTTGAGTTTCGGTGGAAACTGAGCCAGCTGCCGAGGACAACAGATGAAACAAAGAGAGAGAGAGTGCAGCAATTTCACCTAATCGAGTTTTCCAGCTACAAGAACCGTGAGCATTTGGGTCAGGCCCTTACATCTGACTGATATAAGCCAGGACTACACAAGGAGAGATACAAACCAGAATTAATGCAAAGTGTCATTGCTTTATATGACATGATAAAAATCTAACTGCACATTGTACTGTACAGAAAAAACTTTAGAAATAATAATCTTTATTAATTTGGGGTTTGACTTCAGCCAAACAATCAAACAAAGAAGCAAACAAACTACAAACTACTTAAAACCCCTGTTCTAAATAGCATTCTCATTCTAGATTTGTTTATGTAGCTAGAAATATACTTACTGGGTGTGGTTCATGAACTACATCTTCTATTGGAGTTTTTTGTTCTGTCCTTGGCAATCACAGTCACTAAATACATAGCACACACACAAAGTATAAAGAAGATTGTAAAATGCGTCTTCTTACCTCTGGTTGTTAGCTGAGGCATTCATTCACATTGCTCCTTTTGGTCTTACCTGCTTCTGGACATATAATCTAGGGCTGGGACAGGGTCATGCATATAAGAGAAGAAAAGTAAAAGGAAGAAAAGGACAAAATATATAGGAAGAAAAGCAATTCTATTATTTTACCAACACACACAGTGCAGATGAAATGTTAATTTTTATTATGCAAACAAAAGTTATAAACTCAGGGCTAAGGAACAAAACATGCTTTTTGTTTTTTGTTTGTTTTATTTTTTTTTTATTTAAGAGAAAAAAGATACAGCAAAAAAAGACAAAAAGCAAAAGAGACAAACAACAACTTTGTCAAAATGTGTGCTGCAGCAAATTTCAAAGTTAAAAAAATAGTTGATTTTCTATTCAACTCGGCGAACAGTGATTAAGTGCCTGCTCTCTGCCAGGCATTACACAGGGGTAGATGATGCAAGGATAAGTGAAACTGGTCTTTTCTCAAAAAAGAATTGATCTCTTCTCTGACAGTGTACTGCCTTTGTGTTGAGGAGAATAACTTTCATAAGAGGCAATTCGTGATAAATACCAAAGAAGAATTCTAGACAAATCACAACAGGAGCATAGAGGGTTATGAAAGAGATAAAGTCTGCCTGCAGTAGGACAGAGAATGAGTCCCATATGAGATATCAACTAAGCTAGATCTTGAAAGATGAGTAGGATTTTGTCTGGAGGAACCTCCCTGCCCTTCCAGGAAATCCACTATACCCAATCTTCACTTTTCCTTGAAATGTGTGAGCCACATCTCCATCTTGGGGCATGCAAGGAGTGAAAACTTCATGGAGATGAGTTGCACAGTGGAATCTGTGAATAGATGCTGGCAGACTATGATGGGGAGGCAACTATTAGAGCTAAGCACTTGCTGAAATTACTTTCTATCAGTGAGACAAGGTGTAATCAAGTCTAAGAATAAAGGCTGGTACAAAATAACAAAGAAAGAAAGCATGTGTGGAAATTATTTTCTAGGAGCCTACCAGCAAGTCAGAAAAAAAAATCCTAGAAGGATCAGTACAACATAGTTGAAGGAGACTAAAGAACCAGCATTCTAGCTTTCATGCAGACATTCCTCGAGGCTGTGATTTCAAAGAATCACTTCTCCTTGCTAACATTTAATGATGTGCTTATTGCCTTTGGATGACAGAATAGAAAGCAAACAAAGCCAGCATTTAGGTTAGATTTCAGAAGGCTGAAAATCGATAAACTAAAGAGACCATAAAATGAAATTACAACAATTCCAATACTCACCATTCTTACCTCCTTGAAAGTAACAGTAACATAGAAATTTATTTTATAAAAACATTTTGTTACTGAAATGCCAATCTGGAGAATGCCATGTTTGGATTAACCCCAATTAGATCCAGTTTCTCTGTAGAAACGTGTCAAACTCTTTGTAGTATCACATGTTAGATGGCAACTGAAACATGTGCATGGGATATGGTATTATAGGTGGGAAAAAAGACTACCAGAGACATTAGATGATTTATCTAAAATTATACAATTAGTAAGTGTCAGGGCAGTCCAGAACCCAAGTCTCACTTCAGAGTCCAATTTATTTTATTTTCTTTCCCTTTCTTTTCTTCTTCTTCCTCTTCCTCTCCCTGTCCTTATTCTTATTCTTAGTCTTCCCCACCATTCTCTCATTTTGCTTTGGGTAGTACTGGGAATTAAGCACAAGGCCCTCCCACTGAGCTACATTCCCAGCCCTTTTAGAACAATTTTTAGTTTTTGAGACAAGGTCTTACTAAGACGTTAAATTGCCCAAACTGGTGTTAAACTTACCATCTTCCTGCCGCAGCTGCTCAGAGTTCTGAGATTACAGGCATGCACTAATACGCACAGCTATACAGCCCTATCTTTAACCACCAACCAAGTGCTGCAATAGTTAAACTACTGAATCTTTGTAATGTCTTGAGGTGTCAGAAGTTACCATCTCCACTTTTTAGAGAAGTAAGACTCAGCAACTTTATATTTAATTTCTATGACCCTGCATACATTCACCAATGATTCAGTGTCTTAAAAAAAGAGATGGAGGGAGAAAGAGAGGTTGGAGAAGGAAAGGGAATGAGAAAAGAATTGAGATGTGTTACATACATGTACCAATTCCTTATAAGGAATGAAAACATTATGTACTGCAAACATGTACTAATAAAACATAAGAACTGAAAAGGGAAAAAACACGTGTTATTTCATAGTCTTCATTGCTCCGAAATCTGGGGACAGCTTAACCGGGTCCTCTGCTCAGGCTTTCACAAGACTGCAATGAAAATGTTGGCCCGGGTTTGGCCCCAAAGCTAGAAGTCATTTTCCAAGCCTACACGACCACTGGCAGAATTCATTTTTCTGCAGTAACAGAACTCATTGCAGTTTCTTCTTCAAGGCCAACAGGAGAAAATCCCTATCATAAAGTTTAATGAACTTTTCCAGTAGAAGTTTTCTATGTTTCTAACACAGACACAAATTATTTAATTACCTCTGGAGTCATAACTGCAATTATTGTTTTCAGCAAGAACTAAAAACAACAGCTGTGCTTTTGTTGCTTTGGACAATTTAGGACATGAAGTTACTGGAGCAAGTGCAACAGAAATGCAACCTACCTTTCAGGGTTGTTGAGAGGATTAAATTAAGACATAGTCAGATGGAATGAAGAAGCTCTGGTGTTCTCTAATGCAGTGGGTTAACTACTCATAATAACCTATTGTGAATTTTATGAAGAACTACCAAAGAAGAGTGCAAAGGCTCCAAACACAAAGAAGTTTTTGGGAGATAGAAATGCTAGTGTGTTAGACTATCATACTGTACCCCATAAACACCAACAATTATTGCATGTTAATTTTTTTAAAAGTTTAATTAAGCCAGGAATGGTGGCTCATGATTATAATGCCACCATTTTAAGCTGAGGCAGGAGGCTGAGGCAGGAGGATTGTGATTTTGATATCATCCTGGGTTACATTCCAAGTTTAAAGCCAGCCTGACTATATAGCGAGACCCTATCTCAAACAAAAACTATTAATTAATTAATTAATTAAATTTAACAAAGCGTGTGAAAAGTCTCACATTGTCGCACACCCAAAGTAGGTGTTTAATGAATTGAAGTCCTGACACAGGAAAGAGCAAAGAGCCACAACCTCTGTGCAATGCCTTGCAGAGAGCAGGCACTCAATCACTGTTCGCCGAGTTGAATAGAAAATCAACTATTTTTTTAACTTTGAAATTTGCTGCAACACACATTTTGACAAAGTTGCTTTGATGATTAATGAAACTGTTTACATGTTTTGAATTAAATCTGGAGGAGAGTAGAGGTGAGGCATAAACGTCTCCCAATTGCAGGCTTTTATCAGAATCTCACATGTAAAAACTGACTTGATGACTGCCCTTTGGGTTTCAGTCCCCTCTATTTTCCATTCCATATGGGGTTAGGACATATGTTGGTGTATAAATCAGGGCTCTGGTCAAGAAACAGAATATTGCTCCGGGCATAATAGCAAGAAATTATTTAATATAAAGGAATTCAAGCGTAAGATTATTTCGAGGGATGAAGGAGTGAACACCATGCTGAACATGGATAAATGATCCCTAGAACATGACTGAACTGACCTATGTGAAGAACTCTTATCTCTAAGACCACTGATAGAACCACCAAATTCAAGAACACAGCACTACTGTTGTGGTCCAAGAATCAGGAAATTGTATCATGAAGCTTCTATTGCCATTACTTCTACTCAAATTGCCTCTCCTCTGTCACAGAGATGGTGACTGGGTAATGCAACTTGGAATCTGTGTCTCTGTTGCAACTGCCTTTCAACATCATTAGGGAACTGACATGGGCCACCAGTGCAGAATAATTTCATGTTCCTGAAATCTACACTTGATCTTAGCCAAAGGGCTGGGAAGCAATTTCCTGAAATCTAGGTTGCCATCAGAAAACTAAAAGTGCAGATGGATGGTCTATACTTTACTTCTGCCTTCAAAAACTGAAGCAAATGCATCTAAATTGAGGAATCTATTTTGTATCTAGAACCCTAGTTACAAGAGAAACTGAAAAATGCAATTTCTAGCTTTATAAACTGTGTAGTATGAAGAGGTACCTTAAAAGGAAGGTGAGTTGGAGGCTGAGGGAGCTATTGCAATGTGTCCCCGCAAGCTAAATCTGGGAATTTTCTGACCTTGAATGACTGTAGCACTGAGAAGCTTACTGCCCCATGATTAGAAAGACATATTGTCCTAAGTACATCACAGTAAAAAATATATCAATCATTGTCTGTCATGCCCCTAGCAAGAGAAGTTTCAAGAGAACCTATTCCATAGCCTTGTTGAGTGATCCGTGGGTTATGTGACTCAGCCTCCTAGGTGTATGCTATGTAATCAAGGTGGACACTCAGCCCAATGGTGGCTCTTATGTAGTCCAGCCAAGGATTTAAGTGACTTCAATAGCCTGGCTTGAAAAAAAGGGATCTAAACCAATGGATTTATTTCCTCGGGAATTTAGTACAAGGAATAGAAGGTGTGCTAGAGCGGCTGAGTTGAAAAGTCAAAAAGGAGATGTGGGGCCAAGGAGACTATTATAGACTCTGACCAAGGTGGCATTGTTATGAAATGAGATTGGCAGAGAAGTGAATGGGACACATAAACAGGATGAAACAAACGCTCTCAGCAGAAGAGATGGCAGCCCGAGTGAGTCCCGGAGAAAGTAACTGTCTCTGTTCTTGGTGTCTTATTGAGGTTAGTTCCATTCCAACAGGCCATTGAAATATTCTCTTTATTTGCCTTGATGATAACTTCACTGGGCCCAAGATGTAGCAAAAGGGCCCTGGCTAGCAGCAGTCCACAAGGGGAGGTAGATACGATACTCATGTCCTCTCATGGGATGTGAAGCAAAGGTAATGGTATGCTTGCCATCTTACTTCCTTTACTTGAGCACCTAGGAAAAGTATGTCTCCCAGCATCTTTTGGAGGGCTACTGTAAATTCTTGCCATGGGGAATGAGAGCTGGTGTGATGAAGCAGTTGCAGTCCAAAGCATTTTAAAGTGGTGCTCTCTTCTTTATCCCTGTGTCTGCAGACAGAAATAGCTGGGATCTTTGAGTCATTTGGAGGAAGTTGCTGAGGAGATATTGCTTAACCTTATCAGACTGTAACATGACATTTGCTGTATTATGACACTAATTAAGGATAGGGACAGAGTGGCTTTGGCAGCGGTTATTATTCATTACCACAGTTTACACAGACTAGAATCATGGCCCAGGACCTCCAGTGCTGCTCACTATGTCAGCATAGCTCTAGTCATGTTGTTGTTCATACATGTCTGGGACCTGAGTGCTTTGATTTAGGTGTGGTTAAAAAAATAGTAGCAACAGTTTGGAAGAAGTGAGTCTTCAGTGGGGTATGCCAGAAATGTATTCCCTTATATCTTTCTGAAAATAGCTATGCAATAACAACAAAAAATATTTAAAGTCCTCTGTATGGAAGGAGGAATGTTTCTCCTTTTCAGTAGAAGCTGTTTCCATTAAAGAGAGTCAAGGAGAAAAGAGTATGAATTGCCCTATTGAAGTCAATGACAGAAATTCTACAGAATTCATTGACCGAGCCATGAAAACTCCATAAGGAAGCAACCTTGTCAGTCTCATCCATCATGGTATCTCTAGAGCCATGAACAACTATAACGTTCAAAAAATGTTGAATGAATGAGATGAGATGGAATTAAATCAAACTTTCACAACTTTGATTAGGCCATTGTCTGACTTTACAACTACTTTAGAACATGGAAGTGTATCTCAGTGGTAATTACATGCAGAAGGTTCTGGGTTCTATCTTCAACACTGTGAAAAAAGAAAACAAAATCATGGCAAAGGCTTTTCAGTTAGCCAAGTACTATAAGTGCGTCCCATGAACATTTCCAGTCACTCATAAAAAGTTCATCAGAACTATGCCTAAATAGTAATTGCAAGCAGCACTGGTGGACATGGGAGATCTACCTCCCTCAGAATTTCCCTTATTTGCTGTATGAACTTGAACAAATTATTCCATTCAACCTCAATTTCCTCATTTACAAATGGAGACATGTATCTTTGTTCTGACTGCCTCAGACAGTTGTGAAGCTCAAATAATCTCATAGATGTGCTTTGTAAACCACAAAGCTTTGCAAACTATAAAGTGTGTGTATGTATGTGTTTGTGTAAAATAAATCACCATTATTCACATATTCCCTGCAGAACATAAAGTCCTATTCCTCCCGCAGCATTTATATATTTATGTTATTCCCTTTGGACATGTATTTCCAAATTCTGTTTCAGTGCAAGGAAAATTACCTGCCATATCTATATAATTGTTGACATGGGAAGAAGATAAAGAGGTGTAATCATCACATCTTAGGATAACAGTGAAGGATTAAGGTGACCAAATTCATTATAGAGAAGTCCATTTGGATTTTGCAAATTTTCCATCATGGAAAGTAAGCCAAATGGTCCAAGTGGCATGTGAGGCAGAGCTTACATCACAGATTTAGGTACTGTTTGGACCATGTACTGCAAACGTACTGATGGGTTGCTTTACTTTGCACAACAGTTGAATTCTTATAACTACATTTGGTGTTCTTAAATCACATCAAGTACAAGAGGTATTCGCTGATTCATTCACTCAATCATTCGTCCCCAGGAAACACTTCTTTTGTAGTTTTGGTAAGGCAAAAATTACTTTTAAAAGGGAAAGGGTATGGTCTGAATTTTCTAGGCAGTCACCTTTCATCTCCTGAGTGCTTTTCATTGCATCAGGTCCTATTTGAGGCATGGTGAGTGCAATGGTGTTTTATAAGGCATAGTCATCCCTCTCAGGGGAGCTAGAGTTGAGCTGGGGTGAGTGAAGATAATATCAAAAGAAATGGTGTATTAGTTTTCCACTGCTGCATAACAAATTACCACAATCATGGCAACTTAAAATCTCTGAAACTTTACAATCATGTTTGCAAAATAGCCATCACTCATCTCCTTCTCTGTCTTTTGTTTACTAATTACTTTTTTATGGATCACACCCTGGGTGCACTCCCATCAATTCCATTTGGTGTGGTCCAGAAAAATAGACAGACCTAGATTCAAATACAGAGCTATTCACTGTGATGATTAATTTTATGTGTCACCTTGACTTGGGTAAGGGATGCTCAGATCAATGGCAATGCATTATTTCTGGGTGTGACTGTGATGGTTTTTCCAAGAGAGATTAGTGTTTTCAAGAGTACACTGAATAAAGAGGATGGCCCTCGTCAATGTGAGCCTGTTTGGGGCCTGCAAAGAACAAAAAACTAGAGGAAAAAATAATTAGATCTTTTTGTCAGAGGAGACATTGTCTTCTGACCAAAGACATTGGAGCTCCTGGTTCTTGGGCCTTTGGACCCTGGCGGACTTACTCCAAGAACAACACACAGTTGAACTTCTTGGCCTCCATAATAATGTGAGTCAAATTCCAAAACATTATTAGATCCGTATCTGTAGAGCACTTTGACAAAAAGTCACTTACATGAGGCGTGACTTTCACAGCTGTAGCTATGAAAAGAGAATGACATCCACATTAAAGTGTGTGGTAACGCTATTATTCTTCAATGACTCCAAGTTTCTTATTAGTAGAAAAGATATATCGAAGAACAGGACAGTGCGATGCACATGTTTTGATACTGAATAAGATAGCAGTAAAATGTCTCCATGTCCAAAGGGGCCTGTGAAGACATCCTCATCGAGAGTTGTGTAGCCCTAACTCCCAGGTTCCTTGCACAGTGCTTGACACATAAGGGGCACTCCATCAAAGTTAATGAATGGTACAAATGATGAACCAGTGTATCTCTTTTCTTCATCTAAATTATATCCTCATTGAGGGCAGATGATTATTTCTCATTACCAAGATCCCACATGATTTGCTTTTTTTCCCAAAGGAAATACTTCTGCCATGAAATTTTTCCAAGGAATAAGCAATATTCAGTCATAGATAATTCTTTCATTCATCCCAATTGTCAGATTTACATGGAGCCTGAGGGAAGGTTGAACTTGAGCATCCCAGGAAGAAGATTAGTTTGTTAATGTTTAAGAATCTCAGGGAAAAAGTAATCCCACAGCCATTCCCATAACTTGCTTTAGAGTTGGATTAAATACAAGGAAGACAATAAAGATTATTAAAATCCTTCATGCTGTATATGAGTTGATTTCAAAGTGCTAATGGGGTTCCCAGGATTCAGGATTCAGACAATATTTCTCTCTCTCTCTCTCTCTCTCTCTCTGTCTCTCTCTCTCTCTCTTTCTATCTCTCTCTCTCTCTCTCTCTCTCTCTCCTTTCTCCCTCTCTTGTTCTATTGTGTTTACTAGACAGGGAAAGTCAGAGCAAGTTGTTTGCCCTGCCTGAGGCAGAGAAGGAAAATGGGTTCTCCAAGAAAATACGAATCAGAGATTTCCAATAGCAAAACATTTAAAGACTAGAGCTTAGTCTTTCAAACAGAGAGATTCTATTACACTTTAATGCTCTACTGTGTGATTTTGGGCAGAAAGTTTTGTAACTGCTCCAAACCTCAGTTCCTCATCTACAAAATACAGTTGAAAATGGTACCTCCTTCAAGGATGATAATTAGGCAAGGACATTCACATAAGACCTTTGGCACATGTTTAGCAGGTAGTAGTCAGTACTGACTATTTATATCACAAAGAGAATTCTCTTAAACAAGAGTGTTTTAATACCTTATTTGGTATATGGTCATCATGAAGCCATTCCCATGCCTTCACAAAAAATCCACATGGTACTTCTTTGCTGGTGAAAATGAATACTCTCATGAGAAGTACATTCCAAAGACCCTCTTTATCAGTGATTGGGATATAATTATCACTCCGTGAAACCAAGTGTAGGTCTGTGTGGGCATTTCAACACTATCTCCAGGCACTGCGTTAGACAATTTTGGCTGCAGAGATGGATCAGACACAGATCCTGCACAGCCTGGGAGATAAGATAAAAAGATGTGTAAAACTAACTATCCTTTAGGGACAAATGCAATAAAAAGCTGCAAGAGACACAGGTAAAGCACAAGAGAGTTCAGAAAAGGGATATGTCACTCTTAGATCTGCCTATGATGTACCTATGTCTACCTCTAAGTCATAAAGTGGCAGAGAAAATTAGAAGTTGACTCCTTGAAACATCTCCCCTTCAAGTCTTGACCTCTGTCCATTTCCTGCTATGTAGAATGGAGATGACACTAAACCTGCCCCGTGCAGTGGTGTGTACTTGATCAATGGCGAGTACTGCTATGCTCTCTACAGAAAACCTCAGGTTCAAATAACTTTCAGTTCAGAAGACAAGTGTATCCAGGTACTTCATGGGGATTTCAGATCTTATCCATTTACCTTCAAGTGAATCAGCATGCTAACAAAACTGTTATCTTCTCTTAGCATGGCCTAGTTTTGGAAATGCACAAAGGCATCAATATTATTCTACTCAACTCTGACCTTTTGGCAGTCCAACTACCCCATACCTCAGAGGAGAGTCTTACGTGCACATATACATCTATGAAAAACTTGCAATTGTATAAAGAATCTAATATGGTGCTTTTAATTACACCTAATGAAGAAAGAAAACATAGCAATTGCACATTACCTGCCCAACCGTAAGTTTCTCTCCATGTTTTGGGTGAGCAAGGCAACTCCTTTTGGGATAACATACTTCTTTGTCCTTCCACCTCTCTGAAAATAGAGAACATATCTACTATGTCCTTGTGTTTAAAGTGAGTTAGAGAAAAATATAATTTGGATGTTCTGATATCTCCTCAAACTTCTTAAAATAGGATTTTAGTAGTGTGTGTATTGGTAATTGTCTATGGATCAGAGTTGTAGTCATTGGCACGTAATTATTAACTCTATTCACAATTTACCATATGCCAACATTAGCACCAAATAACATAGCTTGCCTAGTTATATAATAACTATAAAAAGCAATTGGATTTTGAAAAACTGAGCATTGGAAACCATCTAGGGTTTTCTTATGAACTGTCTCACAACTATGTTATTGATTTGTGCCTCCATCAGTAGTAATACACACACAGATACACACACATGCATACACACATACGCATGGTCATCTTAAAATAAACTTCAATAACCTTTCTCTTGATCCTGACATTTTTATCTATAAAGTTTGTGATTTTGCATGCTAATAATCTTATATGTGGATAGCAAAGTTCTCACAATTTTTTGTCTCACATTTCCTCCTAACAGTTGTGTGAGGCAGATAAAGCCTTCAGGTGTTGGTGAAGGACACTAAGACTCTATGAGATTAAACGACCTATCTAGAGCTATATGGCTTCCAGGTGTTGAGGCTTGGTCGATGTTCCTTATCTTCTGCCTGTTGACAGAATGTTCTTCCCACTCTACCACCCAGATATGTGTCTGGACCTGTCCTGCTGAACATGTGGGACTCCTTCACTGGCTGTTCATATCTACTCTGTGGGACTTGTGGCTTTCTTTCTCCTCTGGATGGAAACCAGGGCTTGTATTATGACTTTTGTGGTCATTCACAGGAAATGAAAAGTTATACTGTTACTTAAGGTAGTGAAACAAATACCAGTTTTCAGTATAGAATCCAATACCACTTAGAAGCTGAAACCTCTGTCTTCATTCCAAGCTAAAACTTTTCTATTCCCTCAACTAGGACCTGCAGTAGGGAAGGAGCATTGACACTACCTTATTTTCAGGTTCCATGCCATACATTTCCCCTCCTCTTCTCCACTTGACTAACTATGGTTTTTGGCTTGCTCAGGAGTCAATGCAAGGACAGAGAAGAGAGGTAAAGAGACAAGAACTACCTTGCTTGATTAGTCCTGCCGTGATAATCCAGCATCAGAGCTTTCTGGATTCAGCGGATGTTTAAAAATGACTCTTACTCTCTGTTGCTTCACAAATCCTTTATTTATACCCTTAATAGCAAAGAGGGATTAATAACTAAAGACCAGTTTTTAGAATCGCCTTTGTTTTTGGGGTCTTGGCTTCAGCTGAGCTAACACTATTTCATTGTAATACCCTGTTACATATGACTGATTTATCCTCTCATCATGTGATTAGGATCACAAGCTTTGGAGTTAATAAGGCCTGATTTGGAATCCAGGTTGTGCTACTTACTAGGTGTGTGATGTTGGGAAAACCTCCCTACCTGTGAGTGTCACTTTTTAAAAATATGTAAAATGAATTTTATAATACTTCACAGACATTGTAAAATTAAGTGAGATCACATATATTAATGACCTGGCATAAGATATGCTTTCAATAATTGGTAATAGTAGTAGCTATTTTTGTTATACAGGGATATCTGACCCTAATAAATACTTCAAGACAGACAATATTTGTCTTCATCATTCTTTTGCTTTCTACTGTTTCTTAGTTTCTCTAAACCTGCAGGGTTCTCACTTTCTAGCTGTGCTTGGAAACTTTCACATGTTTTCTCACGTACAAGTGACATCTCAGTTCATGAACCTGATTCTTTCTGCGATTCTGATCATGAACCAAGTTGGACAAGAACTGAGTAAAATTCACTAGTTAAGTTCAATGTTGACCTTATAGGAAAATTTGATGCAATTTCTGTTTTGTTAAATTTGAATCCAGAATCATAGAAAGAATTGATTTGTGACTCAAGGTACTGCTGTAAGCCTGCCAGCCTTGCAACAGAATTCTTTTCCAGGTTTCAATGATTAAATGGGTTAATGCATTTAAGATAATTACCTAGCATTTGCCACTGGCAAGTCTCAAGAAATGAGAGGTGCTATTATAATTGCTTGCATTATTATTGTGTTCTTTTTATCTACTTTAAAATACATTCCTCTTACCCACAACCTTAACTGGCTCATTTTTAACAAACCAAGTCATCAAGAATGATCCTCCCCATAGATGACTTCTTCTCTAACAAGTTGCTTGAGATCTTCAAAGTGTCACTGTGGATTGGCTTAATAAAGAATGCAATGGTCTGGGACTGCAGGTGAGCTCAGCGGTAGAACACTTGAAAGCACCACCAACACACATACACAAAATGCAGGTTATAGAATTACACTAGCTTAATTTAGTCATAGCTCTGTTCCTTACTAATTGTGTTTAAACTCCTCGAAGCTCAGTTTTCTGTTATGTAAAATGAAGAGCACAATGGCATGTATTTTGTGGGTTTATTATGAGATTTAGATGAGATAAACAACACAAGTTTCATAATGTACTAAATGCTGAGCAATTACGTTATCACTTTTACTGTTGTTTATGTAACAATCATTTATTAGCTACCTATCATGAGGTTTGTTTTGTGGTAGATGCAGGGATTGAGTTTTAAAACTCAGAGAGTTTACAAGAGTTCTGAAATTTGCATATCAGATTCACCTTATAAAACTCATAATGATGTATCTATCACAATTAAGCAAAAATCTCTTGGGAGAGGGTGTGCAACCTGAATACCGGAATATTTTCAGGTGGTTTAACTATGATACCCAGAGTTGAGAACCAGTCATTTCGAGCAAGCGTCAACAAACATTCTCTGTAAAGGTCCAAAGAGTAAATACTTTAGATCTTGTAAATCAGTTATTAAAGTCAAAATAGATCAAAGATCTGAAAATTAAAACAGAGACACTAAACTTACTAGAAGACAAAGTAGGTAAAAAATCTTGATGACATACGAGTAGGCAGAGAGTTCATGAACACAAATCAAATTGCACGGGGAAACACTTCCCAGAATCAGCAACTGGGACCTCATCTTACTAAAAAGTTTTTGCATGTCAATGGAAATCTCCAACCGAGTGAAAAGAAAACGCATGAATTGGGAAAATATCTTAGCCAATTGTCCATCAGACAAAGGACTTCTATCTAAAACATATAAAGAATTAAAAGAAATCAGGCCCCTAAAATTCAAGGATCCAATCCAAAAATGGGCATCTGAGATGAATACACACTTCTCAGAGAAAGAAATACAAATGGTAAATAAATATATGAAAAATGTTCAACATCCATGGTAATTTGGGAAATGCAAATTAAAACAACACTGAGATTCCATCTCACTCCAGAAAGAATGGCCAAGATTAAAAAATCAAGCAACAACAAATGCTGGAGGGGCTGTGGAGAAAAAGGAACTCTTCTCCACTGTTGGTGGGAGTGTAGACTGGTGCAACCACTGTGGAAGCCAGTGTGGAGAGTTCTCAGGAAGCTAGGATTAGAGATCCCATTCAACCCAGCTATCCCACTTCTGGGCATTTTCCCAGAAGAACTGAAAACATCATACCACAGTGATATTTGTGCACCCATGTTTATAGCAACACAATTTGTAATAGCCAGATCTTGGAAACAACCCAAGTGCCCATCAATCAAGGAATGGATAAAAAAGATGCGGTATTTTTATACAATGGAGCACTACTCAGCTATTAAGAAAGATTGCACTGAGACTTTTATAAGTAAACAGACACGACTTGAGACCATACTCATAAGTGAGATAAATCAAACCCACATATGTAAATACAGTATTGTCTCCCTAGTGTAAGAAACTGAAAAGGTATATATGATCCAAAATCTACAATAAATACTATGTAAAGGTAAAAAACAGCTCAAAGAGCAAAAGTAATTGGGAAGGGAAAAGGGGGAAAGAGGGAAGGGAAAAGGAAAAGATATAAGTCTGTATATATGTATATGTAAGATAACTAAAACAAACATACTGCTGAATATATTAGTTATAGAGAAAGAACAGTTAATATTCATATGATTAGATCAATTTTACATGTCTATATCTGTTAATGTAAACAACCATTTTGAAGACAATGATATGCAATATTTCAACTATTGTCAAGTTTCTATCATCCTGTTTTGTAAACCTGTAATATTACTGTTGTGCATTTACTCTAGTCATCTGTTTGTCTCTTTTGCTTTTTGTCTTTCTTGTATGTGTCTTCTTTCTCTTAAATTAAAAAAAAAAAGAAAAAAAGAGGCATGTTTTTGCAAATTTTCGTGGTTAATCCAGAAATAATAATATCTATCTTTGACATATCTATTACTGACCTACTTACAGCCAATGTTGTACTATTTTAATAAAAGTTTTAAAAGTTGTAAAAAAAGAGTAAGAGCTAATCAGGAGATGCAGATAGGGGAGATCTTCCAGGGAGAAAGAAGTGACAAAGAGAGCTGTGAAGTGAGCGTAGAGAGCTGATGAACCTGAAAATAGTTGGTATGATGCAAATGTGCAGTAGGTGTTTGGGGAGAGGAAGTAAATTAAACTGGACAGATATGAACAAAAATGTAGGTGCCATATTGTGACAAACTTTATGTTTTGCTAAATAGTCTTTGTCTTGAAGATCGTGGGGGAATCAGTGGCATTACTGAGTCACATTTTCAAGAGTACTCTGACAGGAAACGATGTTGGATAGGGAGGGTGGTAAGTAGCAGTTAGGGGACAACTGTAGTGGTCGTGTAAGAAGTCAGGAGAGTATGCACTGTTGCACTGATAAGAAGTGGAGGACTCTACCATGCACAAAAGAGCAGACAGTAGTAGGTAGACTGGTTGCACTGAATGAGGGCAGTCTGAGAGAACAGTGCATCATCATGAATCCCAGGTTTCTGGCTTGTACAGCTGAGAGTATATGGCACTATTCCTAGAGATAAGGGGCATGGAGGGAGGAGCATTGGTGAAAAGATGAAAGGAATATCATGAGTGTCGTTTCAGATACATGGAGTTTGCAGCACCCACAGGACATTCATGTGGATGAATCTAGAGCATAGGAAGGAGGTTTGGCTGATTGATGGAGATGGGCATTCAACAGCATACACATGGTAATTAAAGAGGGATCTTTGATAACTTCACTCATGCAGTGTACGGAAATGAAAGGATTAAAAAATCATAATCCTTGGAACACACAGATGTGGCTTTCATTGCAGTGTATCAGGAACTGTACTGAGCACTGTAAACACATCATGTTATTTCTAATCATCTCCCAAGGGCAGGAAGTATTACCACTATCTTAATTTCAAGCTTAAGAAAAGTGACGCTCAAGAGATTTAAGAATTTACTCCTATATACAGAACCTGTGTATTTCTCACTCAAAAGGTCATTCTGATAACTATTGTACTTTCCTACCTTCCAAGGCTGAAGACTTTTCAGAAAGAAGAATTAGCCAGTGTCAAATGCTTCAGAGGCTACATAAAGATAAAATGAAGACAAAAATATGAGTCCTTTAGATTTGTCAGGAGCTAGTCTACAGTTGATCAAAGAGTGACTGAGAAGTGGTGAAAGTAAGAGCATGCTTTCAATGGGTAGATGACTCCGTCAAGACCTCATCTTTGAAGACTAGGAGAAAGTTAGTGGGGGACACCATGGAGTCATGCACAAAATTGTTCTATTTTGCTTTAGTATTTGCTTTCAGTCTGCTGAAATGCTGAATGGAAAGGAATCTGTGATGAGGGGCAGCTTGAAGAGAGAAGTAAGGGATGGGATGTCTAGTGACTCAAGGTCATAGGAAGGTCTAGATGACTGACAGCCAGATCATACACCAGTTTTGTACTTCTGAGAGAGTCCCCACTTCTGCTAAGATGAAAAAGAAAGAGGACAAGCTGCAGGATTCAGGGGCAAACTGCAGAAACGGAGGAAATTCTACCCATTCCATTGGTTTTGGCATTAGGATACCTGTGTCTCCAGATCCACCTCCACCCTTCTCCATCTCTAAGTGGAAGTCTGGCCCATATGGAGCTTCAGATTGGATTTGGCCAATGTGAGATACCAGCAAGAGGTGGAAGATGGTGAGCAGAGTGAGACCTGGGTATTTAGTTCACCAGAACCACTTTCATGGCTTGCTCCCTGCTGATTATTCCTCTCCACCAAAGTTCACAGCCCCTGTCAAGCAGCCATTTCTACACAGCTGCCCCCCTGCAAGCTCCGATGGCTACATGCTTTCCCACTTCTTGCAAACCCAAGGATTTAACAGTCACCACTGCTGCTGGCTCCAGGGTCTATATTATGTCATGTTAGTTTCCTGAAACTCTGCTGTCACCTTTAAGGTCCTTTCATTAATGTCATTTGAATTCTCCAGTTTGGAAGGAGCATCTGATTCCTGCCAAGACGAAGATGGATGGAAGAAGCAAAATCATTTACAGAGAATGAGGAATTAGGTATGTGGAAGTAGTTTAAGGAGAATGGAGATAATGCAAATTAACTGATGATAAAGGGGAAAGGAAGCCAACAAGCAACACGCAGAGTTGGCTGGAAGTTTTGGGACAAAGTTCCAGCTGAGGTTGGACGTTGCCCTTACACAGGATCCAAAAAAACAGTTCTTCGTAAGGATCTACGGTCAGAATTCTGCCAAAGTGATTTCAAAGCATTGGTAAAAGAATAGTTGATAAGCAGACAGACTTAGGAACATAACTGCGCAGCGGACATTAAGCAAGCTGGATGCTAATAGACTAGGGAAACTTGATTAACAACACATATCAGTCACCCAGGCAGGTCCCAGACTTCAGATGAGGCAATCAATGTGCCTAAGTAACAGAATGCCATGTGCCAACCCTGTGCCTGCAGTGTTGCAGCAATGAGGGACTCCTGACATCCTGTGTCCCTGGTGCCTCTCTTGCTCACCCTGTATGCTAGAGTCTTGATCCCAGAGACAAACTTTAATATTTTGCCGTATTTCCTTTTGGTCTGCTTTCCTAATCAGTTATCTATTTCACTAAGCTGAGGCTTTACTGCTTATACAATTTCGTACCCAGTCTTATTTATTCAGCATTATGATAAAATTGAATCTTCTTTAGAACTGCTTTTATTATGTCTCTGCTCACTGGTAATATATATTCAGTGCAGAAAAGCCAGACAGTACAGATAAGCAAAAAGAACAAAATAAAGAATCATCTGTAATCTCCCCATCCAGAGACAATGACTGTCGTCGTTTTGCTGCATACTGAGATTGATTCAAAATACAAAAAAAAAAAAAACAAAACAAAAAAAAAAAAAAAAAACAAAACAAAACAAAAAAAAAAAAACACCTCTTTCTGAAGTAGAAATATACTGCCAGCTTGTGGAAGGCTGTGCAAAGAATATTTGCAGTTAGCCAACTGTAGTGAATTTGGAAGAAGGATTTAGAGAGGGAGCAGAAGACCTTGAGGCCACAATCTTTTTTCGGGGGGAGGTACCAGGAATTGATCTCAGGACCTCGCACTTACCAGGCAGGCACTGTGCCACTGAACTATATCCCCGTCCCTCAAGGATTCAATCTTAAATGGAAAACAAACAGCTCTGCCTGAAGACCCTACATTTTTCCCATCCCACCATCAAAGACTACTGTCCCACCCAATGTGGAAAAAAACACAAGCCACCTATTGGGGAAAATAATGTAGAAAAAAGTCAAAATGGAAAGTCTTTATTTGGAATACCTTGCCATCAAGGTGTTCTTGACAAAGTTCTCAAAACTCCAAAAGCTTACTTTGGGGGAAACTATTGTCCTGTAGTTCTCCGAGTAAAAAAATACATGTCACATTCCCAGGTTTCCGAGGAGTAGGGTGAGTGGTCATAGCTATACTGAATGTGATTATAGTCATCTTTAAAAACAATGTGATTGCTATGTATAGAAGTATTTATTTATTTTATTTTTAAAAGCGAAACAAAAAAAGATAGAAATGATACAGAACTTCAAAAAATAGTAGGAAATTAACACTAGTTATTGTATTGCATATTGTTATCTTAGAGGTAGTTGCTCAGTTTACAAGATTTAGACCTTAAAAAAAATAAACAATGAAAACACAAACTGTTCTTTTGGATGAACTAACAGAGATTAGTAGTATAGTTACCTGTCTTGTATATATATACATGCACACATATATATATGTATACCTATTTACATATAATCTTTTCCCTTCTTTCTTTTCTTCTTTCCCCTCTCCAAGTTGTTCTTTCCTTCTGAGCACTTTCTTTCCTTTTCATTATCACATTATCTATTGCAAATTTTGAATCTTATTATTCTTTCAGTTTTTTTTTTACACTAGGGGGACAATACGATATTTACAAATGTGAGGGTTGTATTAGCTTTATTGATTCAGTCAAATCCTCCAAGTTATGTCCTCTGAGTCTTAGATTCCTCATCTGTAAAATAGGACAGAAAGTTATGGTTGTCTGGAGGGCTCTTGCATCAAACAAATGAAAGCACGTTTGGAAAGGAGCTCTATAGACTCCACCTGCCTCTTCACAGAAATGCCTGTTATTATCATAGGACAAAAGATAAGGGAAGGAGGATACTGTCTTCACTGACTTCATTCATTCTTTCAACAAATATTGTTGTTTACTAGGCAAACAGCAATTTGCTATTTCACCAAATGCAGCTGAGGAATCCAGAGAACTGACTGGGACTTGCCAATATAGGGAACATGAGCTCTTGGGACATTCTTACGGATCCTCCCTAAGAGAGTCTGCATCCATGAGGGGCCAAAGGGAACAATGGGATCAAAATCAGTAAAGTACAGCTGTGTCAACAGTTGAAACCAGAACTTACTGAGATGAGTCTCTGAAGGGCAAGACCAGAGGGCTCAAAATCTGACTTGTCTCTGTCTTACTTGGTGAATCCAGAGCATGGACATGTATTGCATGGATAGGCTTGTCTGATTTCCCATGCTGCGTGCACCCTGGGCAAGCTCGCATCTACAACAATGCATCTGTGCATTTAAGACATTCAATTGTTTTGAGGGAGAACTTGGGTATAAGAAAGATCACAGGCTCAGGGCTATTTTCCTCAAAGCAGTTCCCTGCAAAAAGAGGCTCCTGATCCTCAGGAGTGTAAGCGAAAATAAAAGTAAATATGGGTTGATAAAATACTAGAATATGCTCATTAACTGAGTGAATGGGAAATAGCTAATTTTAGGTCTGGGAAAAGAGACCTTCTGGCTTTGGTACCCTGGTGCCTGTCTCTGAATCTCTTCTTTCACTCCTCTTTATTGACAGTCAATAAACTGGTCATACTTAATATTGTACACATTAATTGCTATTCATGTATATATGCCTTCATAGATATGTATCTATACGTATGCAGAAAACCATCATCAAAATCAAGATAATGACCACATTGTAACCAAAATAGCTTCCATATGCCCCCTTTTAAACTTTTCTGCCCATCTGTGTTTTCCCCCTGCCCAAACAGGCAGGCACTGCTCTATTTCTGTCATTAATTTACATTTTATAAAATTGTTTATGCATGGATCATACAGTATGTACTGTCATCTAGCTTCTTTCATTCTCCATGATCATTTTGAGTTTCATCCATGGTATTTCATATATCAATAGTTTGTCATTTTTATTGCTTATCCTATAATTTATTCACCCACGCATCATAATTTGTTTCTGCATACTCTTGTGAATAGACATTTGTGTTGTTTCTAGTTTGGGGCTGTTATGAATAAAGCAGCTATTTTATATTCATGTACCAGTTTTTTTCCAGACATATGCTTTCTTTATCTTGAGTGAATTTCTAGGAATACACCATATGGTAGGTATATGTTTACATTTTTAGGAAGCTTCCAACCAATTTTGCAAAGTTGTGGTACCATTTTACATTCCTACCGGAAATATGAAAGAGTTCCTCCTCTTCACTGTGGCCAACACTTTGAATGGTCAATTTTTTTCAATTTTAGTCATTCAGATATTTGTGTTGTTACAATTCATTATAGTTTTAATTTGCATTTCTCCAACAATTAATGATGTTAACCATCTTTCATATTTGCCATCTGTATATCGTGCTTGGTAAAGTGTCTGTGGGAATATTAATTAACTCTCAAAACACAATAATATGAAAAGATGGTCAATGCTCATTTCTGAACTCCCTCTCTTCTGTTACTTGTTCTATATTGATGCCAACATCACACTGAGTTGATTACTGAAGCTTTATATTAAGTCTTGAAATCCTTCAATTTTGCTATTTTTCAAAGTTTATTTCGGGTTGTTCTTGGGTTTTTGCACTTTAACTTTAAATGTAGAATGTAATTGTCAGTTTCAATAAAGACCTACTGGAGTTTTGACTGGGATTGTATTGACTCTGGAGATTCTTTTGGAAACTTACCTATCAATGATATTATCCTTCAATCAATGAACAAGATAGATAGCTCCATTTATTTAAGTCTTCTTTAGTTCATCTCAGTAAGCCTTTGTAGTTTCCACCATGGAGGTCTTGTATTTTTTTTTTGTAAAATACATTCCTAAGTACTTTGTTCTTTTGATATTAATAAAAATATAATTGTTTACTCTCAGTTTTGTTCATTGCAAGTGTATGGAGTCACAATTGATTTCAGTACTTTTATCTTATCATCCTGTAACCTTGCTGAACTTGTTTATTAGTTCTAACATAAAACAATTCAAAGGGCTGTGGATGTAGCTCAGTAGTAGAGCACTTGCCTAGCATGTGTGAGGGCATGTGTTCTACCCCAGTACCAAAAAATACAACAATAGTAATCTATATAGACATTGTATGCATGTAGGGAACTATCACGCTGTGCTGATAAATATGTATAAATAAAAGAATAATTAATTAAAATAATACGTGTAAACATAATAGGATTCATTGGTTGACCTCCTTACTCAGACTTTGTGTTTTTGAGATTTCACAAATTGTACTTTATCAATAATGCAGTCATCTATGTGTTCATGGTTGCAGAAATCACCTGAATTATTTTTTAATAAGTGCTACACTGATGTAGTTGATGCTGCTGAAATCCAACTTATTGGATGTCAAGATTATGTGACAATTGACCTCCTTGATGTTCTAAACGGTTTTTATTTTATTTTGAGATGCCCTGGCTCTGACTTGAGCAATTATTCTATAATATTGGCTTCATTGAGAATTAGTGCTTAATTATGAGATGGTCAGTGCTAATAATGCACTGGGTGGGTAGCTAATGAAATCATGGAGAAAATGTGGGTAAGCATAATGCATACAGCCCTTCATCTTTCATCTTAGCTGCATTACTTTTCGTCTAGTCCTTTAAGAGGGCTGTTTTCCTGATTTTTCTCTGAGAATTTCCCCTACCTGGCCTCACCAATGTGCTCTAAATGTCTGTGCTGATATTTCTGAGATTATACAGGATCCAACTGAAACCAGTTCTACTTGAGGACCATTGGCCAGTGACTTCCAACTCCTTCCCACTAGCTCTACTTATTAAATTGCTTCTTGTTATTTTTTTTTTACTCCAAGAGTTTCTCTCCCACCACAAGCCTTAGTGCCAAAGTCAATGTCAAGTGCTGCCTCCTCACCTCACAGACCAGGAGCTGGGAAGCCAACTCCAGGTTCTGAGCCACGTGAGTGCTTACTCCCAAGTACTGTCTGAGGCCTTGAGGACAGCAAGCAGAGTAGGAAGATGAGGCAGCTATTGCATCTGAGAGAAGGGAGCCAAGATTAGAGGTCTGACCAGCAGATAAATGAAGACCAATCAGGGTATTTGGGTATTTACTGCTGCCATCGCTTCTGGCAACCTTCCTAAACAATGGCGAGCAATAAAGACTGAGAAAAGATCTAATAGCAAGGGCTTAAGTCTTGAGGGCTCTGGTTATGTCTCTACCTTTAATTTGCCAAGTATTTTTTCACTTCACTATCCTGCTTCCTTCTCCTTCAGTCCTCCCCTCAACACAGTCCAGAACATCCTAGTACAATGAGGTAGCATTTCCTGTTGGTGAAAACATCCATTCTTAGGTGCTGGGATGGCACCATGGCTGTGCATTTTGGCCCGCACTCAAAGTAAGTTACATACAGAGGTCTCTGGGCCCCAGTGTCTTGATAGGTGATAGACATACACCACAAGAGGATCTTGGGACCAAGGGGGTTCTGTTAGTAAAGGATGTGTATATAAAAATGTACACGTGTGTGGGTGCTCTTGAGTTTGAATGAGATGTTCTCCATCATAATTCTGTTGCTTGTTCTTTGTGGTACTTTTTATTCTTCAAGTTGCATGAGGAACCTGGGAAACGTTCAGGCTTTGCGTTTCCTAAGTATATCTTACATACACACAGGTTGACCCATGTCACATAGTGATAAATAAGGATAATCAGAAATACTGCTTCCACATAAGGAAAGTAAGAAAATGGAAAATGAGAGTCTTTAAGGATATTTGGTGTCAAGTAGAAAACTAGCATCTTTTTCAGCATTTATTACATACTTGGTACCCAGACTGTATTATTTCAATTAATACTTCCACCTATTCTAGGAGGGAGGGCTGCTGTTTCCCCCATTTTACAATAACGAGACTGAGACATGAAACAGATTAAATAATATGCCTAAGTCTCCATTGTTACTAAGTGTTCAAGTAGGGCCTTGGAGGTCTAGAAGACTCCAAGGCTATTAACCCATTGTCTTGGTTACTTTTCACTCATTGCTGAGACAAAATACCTGATGCCCAAAATTAGGGAAGGAAAGGTTTATTTAGCTCACAGTTCTTGGAGGTTTCAGTCCATAATCAGCTGGCTCCAAGGCAGGGTGGCATGGCACAGGGACAACACTTCAAGGCAGCAGCTGAACAAAAGCAGCCAGAGTAAAGAGGGGGAGAACAAACCTCTTCTCCTCCCTTATATAGTACACAGGACATCGCCCCCCCTCCCAGGATGGGTGTAGCATTCAAAAATCTCCTTGCCTTCCTTTGCACAGGATGAGGATATTTACAAAGTAAGAACCCTGGCTCCCTGCTGAGTCTCTCAGTTAAACTTCATACCTTCTCAAATTGACACAATGAACAGGTAACTGCTTGTGCTCTACACCCCAGGATGTAGAGCTGCGGAGTTACTTAAGCTTCTAGACTTCTCAAGTTGACACAGTGTATAAACTGTAACACCCATGTAGCTTTCCCTTTGCATAACTTGTTATATATTTTTCTCTAAATATCCTTACTGCTTGAAGAAGCCATTTTGAAATTTGAACCCTGATCTTATTCCTGGTGCCTGTGAGCTCAAGTTATGTGGCATTTGTACACAATGGAGTACTATTCTGTCATAAAGAAGGATACACTTAAGCCAATGGTAGGAAAATGAGTTCACCTTGAGGTCATAATGTTAAGTGAAATAAATCAAACACACAAACTTAGGTATAGCATAACTTCTCTTATATGAGAAAACCAAACTATAAATAAAGACCAAAATAAAGATGGATAATAGGGAACAGGGTGATAGACCTTTTGCAAAAGGGAAAAAGACTAGAGATGGAAGGAGGGGAAGGAAGAAGAGGAGAAAGAAATGAAAAAAGGCATTAAGATGCGTTATGTCCATGTACCAACTTCTCACGAAGAACGTAATCATTATGTACTGCAAACATGGATGCATAAAAAGATAAGAACTGAAACAACAACAACAACAAAACTCAAAGCTTAGAAGATATAGAGAAATCTGCCCGGTCTGGGCCAATGGAGAAGTTCTCAGAGGCCTAGGCAGTAACAGAGGACCTGGTTTAGCAATGGTGACTGCCAGGGAGGAGAGGGTGGGACATAATGTGAAGAGGTAAGGGGAAACAGAGGCAGAGCAGCTGAGGAAACAAGGTATCAAGCGCCAGGGAAACAGCCAGGGGGGATATTCCACAAGGTGGGTGGAGCCAAGAATGGAAATAGATTCCCCGGGGTGGGCACTACCTTCTGCAGAACTCTAGCTTTGCTGCTGAAGTGTAGGTGGGTGTCGGTGACAGAGCAAAAACAAGGTGGGGAAAAGGGGACATACGGGTCACAGAGACACAGGTAGAATATATCCTGGGAACATTTCTGCAGGCCACAGGGAAGCCAGAGTGCCGCAGTGCTTCAGCAGTCCCCCAAAGTGTCATCACCCTGACTCTGAGGTCTGCTCCACACAGCAGACGCTGGAGCCCAGAGCGTGTCGGGATAGCACTAATGCCTTGAGAACGCTTCTGCCTCTCCTTCCAGCATGCCTAGTCAGGAAGCCCGATCAGCAGAGACCGTGAGCTTCCAAATTGCAGATGCTTAGATAAAACATGAAATTTTGTCTCGCCACAAAAGTGTCTTAACGAGCTCATGTTTCCCCAACTATCTAATTTTGCCACCTTCCAAAATAGCATCGCGCAACACCTGGAGAGGAAGCATCTGCGCATGCACGCGCTCATTCGTGCGTGCGTGTATGAGGGGGAGGGCAAAGAAGGAGAAAAGAAATGGGGGTGGGTGCGGGGGGAAGAGGTTGCAAAGTGCATACTTGGAGTGCTGAGCCTCCCAGTTTATCATTTCCCTCCATTGTCTGCACCGAAGCCCTCGCAGCTGGAATAGAGCAGAAGAACATGCAATTTGCCTCACATTGTTTTTCTTCTCTGGGTCTCAGCAAGCCGGCAGGTATTCCTGGAGACGACATTGGCAGGAGACAGGAGGCTGCCAAAGAAGGAAACGGGCGCTGCCAGCGAAAGGCGGCAAGGGTGATAAGGCAGCCCCGCAGATGAGACCCCACCCCCAGGAGCTGGCCAGAGGAGCCTGTCCCTCCCCCAAAGCGGCCCTCCACGCAGGCCTTTTCGGGACCCCTGGGCATCTCTGCGAGAAGGAAAGCCCTCACGCTGTCAAATGACACAGTGTTTCAGGTTGTACTTCACTGTTTTGTGTAAGTGTGTGGTACTGGGAATTGAACCCAAGGGCTTCACACTAGCTCTATCTCCAGCCATTTTGTATTTTTCTCTTTCTTTCTTTCTTTTTTTTTATTTCGTGATACAGTCTCACTGAGTCCTTTTATTGCCCAGAATGAGCTCAAATTTGTGATTCTCCTACCTCTGACTCCTAGAGTGCTGGAATTACAGGTGTGTGCCACCACACACGGCTTTTAAAACATGTCTGCCTTCATTAATTGACAATTACATTAGAAGTAGAAGATTTTCTTTCCCAGGTTTGGGAGAGAGGTGGTCAACACCCCCTCAAACCTGAGATGGCTGGAACCATAGTACTTGCCCACCACCCACCCTTCTCTTCGCTCCTCAAAATGGGAGGAGCTTAACTCAGATGCAAAACTTTCTTGGTAATTAATTATGTCCAGTATTTCTTGGTAACCAATGTTGAGAAAACTTCCTCCACCCCTTGGAGTCTGAAATCACACTTTGCCAACTCATAAAAGGTCATAGCACCACCCTGGCCGATTTCAAAATCCCAGGACTCAGCAAGGTTCTCTCACTGTCAAAAAGTATTCTCATTTTCTCTCCAAAAAGAGGTGTGAAAGACTCAAGGGGCATTTTTGGACGCGGCTCTTCCACCTACAATTATCTTTAATAATAATAACGCTTGAATGGAAACATAATGGGTTAGCCTGGAACACTGGAGTGGGTGTTAAATTGGCCCTGCCATTCTCAAAATCTGGGATAAAAATAAGAGTGCTCAAGAAGGTCCTTTCCAGCTGGGCACGTTGGGAGACGTTAGTGGGCCACCAAATCTGGAGCCGCATTGCGTGCCTACCTGCCAATCCTTAAATTAGCCCATTCTGCATCCTGGCATGCGGGCTGTTCAGCTTCCTGAACTGATTCAGTTCATGGAGGGCTATTCTTTTAGGCCAAGTCTATTTTTGTGGTGGTCTGGCAACTCTGAAACGTTGGTTTTTTTGTTTTTTGGTTTTTTTCCTTCTGAAAGGTCATGGCACTTTATTTTTGTTTTTCTTTCTCATAGACATGGCCCTAATATGATGTTTACAGATAGCAAGGAGACTTTAGAAAAGTGATTCTCAGTGCACAGACTCTCAAAGTGGGACTGAAGGAGATCTCCCCACCCAAAGTGTTTTCCTCTGCATTCTGACTCTGTGTCTGGGTGCAACTCGTTTCTTTCTGATACTGCAAGTAGCATAGCCTCAGACTGAATGCAGAAACTGATGTGAGAATCCAGTTGTCTTCTATTTAGCCAAACGTTAGATTTACAGAAATGTAACCATGCCCATCTTTTCACTGAATTTTCTTTCGCTTAAGAATATGCAAACATATTTTGTGAGTAATGTGTTATGCTATGGATCATATATGTAGAGGAAGTAATGAATATGTATTCTGTCAGCTCTGTCATAATTGCTAATAATGGCAGTAAATATGATCCTCAAAACCCAAAACTCTTTAGAAATTCTTATTTATTTGTTTATGAGCTTGACTCTCACTATGTTACCCAAGCTGGCCTTGAACTGGGTTCAAGCAATCTTCCTGCCTCTGTTTCCCAAGTACCTGGGGCTAGAGGTACTCACCACTGTGCTTGGCTAGTTCTCAATAATTTTTAAGAGTATAAAGGAATCTTGACACAAAAATGTGAACACTACAGTTTTAAAGAGCTCGAAAGAAATACTTAGGACCACATGAAGGGACCACACACAGGGGCACCTCAGCATGATACTGAGGTGACAGTTGTCCCTGTGCCTGGGCTTTCAGCAGGGAGCTAACACACTCTGTTTTCTCAGCTCCTGCCTCTAACCTTCTGGCCACTACATTCTGGTGGACATGCCTGGAGCACAGGGATATATTTAGCACCAAGAGGCAACAAGCACCCAGCATAAACTAACCACAGCATTTTTCAGCATAGTGGTTACAAGCTCAGGTTTTGGAGCCAGACAGATTTTGGTCAAAATCTTATCTTTGCAACTTATTAGCTGAGTTACTTTGAACATGTCTTAATCTCTCTGAGCCCAATTATTTCTTTGTCTCTGAAATTAGGATGACGATTTCAAAGGATGTTATGAAAAATAAGGGAAAATAGACATATACAGTACAAAGGGCCTATAGTGGGAGTTCAGCAAATAGTTGCTATGATCACTTCTCTTCCATAAAGTTTCTTAGGAGGACACTGTAGTCTATGGACATATGTACATACCTTTGTCATCATCCACCACTTATGGTTCCCTAAAACACTTCCTTCAGGTTCTTCTTACCAACTTCCACCCCTGACATATGTGCTCATGTCTGTTTGCTCATGCATGTACACACAGTGATAAAACCACTGAACAAATTCTTACTGAGCACCTACTATGGGTAGGAGGATAGAACAGTGAATATAGCAGACATGCTCCCTCATCTCCAGAAGTTATCGGTCTAACTGGGGAGCCAAAGGAGGAAACAGGCAATTGTAACATGGCACTAGGTCAGAGGAAAGACATGTGATTGTGGGAAGGCAGAAAAGGGCGCCTACCCCAGGCAGGAGCAGTTCTCAAAGCCCAGATAGGCCAGTCACATCAGAGAAACTCCATTTATAGAACATGCTTGTCATAAGGATCCCTACTTCTCAAACAGCAGAGAACATTCCGATTTCTTCATAGGATTATAGGCCACTGGGGGCAGAAGTACTTCAAGAGGAGAAATGTCTCCTTGATATACAGGTCAGCCTGCTCTGTTTAAAACATTCTTATACTTGGTTATCACTTCATAGGAATTGTCTCCCAGTTTCCATGCTCTCTCCTAAATACTATGCACTAAGAATAGGCAGGAGGATTCAAAACTGAGCAAAGGATTTGAACAGATATTGCCTCCAGAAAAGATATACAGATGGTCAATAAACCCATGCAGGGATCCTCGACATCCTTAGTCATTAGGAAATGACATCAAAACCACAATGAGGTACCCCACACACCCACCGGGATGGCTACAATCAAATATAGAGAAAATTACAAATATTGACGACCATGTGGATAAATTGGAATCCCTGTGAATTGCTGGTAGAAATGTAGACTGATATAGCTATTTTGTGAAAAGGTTTGGTGGCTTCTCAAAAGGTTAAACATAAAAATACTGTATAGCCAGATATTCCACTCCCATGTATATATCTAAACTCAAGGACACAAACAGATATTTGTATACTGATATTCATAGCAATATTATTCAGTGTCTAAAAGGTAGAAATAATCCAGTATTCCTCATAAAATGAATAGGTAAAGAAGATTCATACAACAAAATATTATTCAGCTATAAAACAAAAGAATTTTAACATACGCTACAACATGGATAAACCTTATAAACAATATGCTAAGTGAAATAAGCCAGACAACAAAGGACAGTTATAATGGGATTCTATCTACAGTAGGTACCTACAGAAATAAAAATGGTGTCTACTATGGACTGGGAGGAGGTGGAAACAGGGAATCATATAATGGGTACAGAACTTTTGTTGCAAAGGATGAAAAAGTTTGGGTAGAGAAAAAAGAGATAGGTAGAAAGCATAACATTATGAGCATAGGCTTTGGAGGCAGAGAACTGAATTTGAATCTCACCTCTGCTATTTAATGAGCTGTGGAATTCAATCTCTCCTTCCCTGAATTGCTCCTCCCCTCACCCCAGTAAAATGAGGAGAATAAGTACAATTTACCTTTGAGGGATGTCGTGGGGATTAAAGGAGATAATGCATGACAAGAGCTTCGCACTCTGCTGGGAGCCCAGTAAAGTTCAATGGCTATTAGCTGGCATAATGTGTCCACATCTTCCTGAGCTCTCTTCAAAATGTGCATCAGATCATGTTATGCCTACCCCCAGCTCTGCTTATTTCAGTACTGTTGTGGTTCTTCTCGGGCCTTACAATAGGAGACAAGGTAGCTGTGCTAGTGAGGAAATCATCATTAAAGAAGAAAATTCCAGCAGCCACATACATCAGTTCCCTCCTGAAGTTTCACACTTCTGAGCAGCAGGCAAATCAGAAGAATGAACTTCAGTCCAGGTTTAAAAATTAGACTCATTTCTGTGCCCTTTGGCCACAGGTGCTGCTTGATGGATTCAAGAACAGGAGGAAATATAATCGATTTGGTTTCCTCCAGGCTGGCTTTCCAAATGATCTTTGAATCTATTAGGATGCAACGAGAAACCAAGTCACTTCAGAATTCATAGCTAGTTTGCCCAAAGAAATTGTTAAGTTGTTTCTCTATTTCTTCATATCTACTTCTTTTAAAAATACTGAATATTTTGAAATTAATATTTAATGATTACATACACTTTTCTCTGCTGACCTGACCCCTCACTCCCTCTCCAACTTCATCTTGTAAATCTCTTCCCTATTATTCTGCACACCAACATCATCAGTGTCCTTTCGGTTTCTCAGAGGTACCAGGTTTTCTGTGACCACAGAGCCTTTGGAGCGGTTCATTGTCTGAAATACTCTTCACCTATACCTTTACCTGATTCATCTTCAGAGCTCAGGTCAGCATCACTCCCTTGCAGAAATCTTCCTTCCCTGATGCTCTAGCCCCAACTGACCTCATGAATTCATGTGTTCCTGCCAAAGCACTCATCTCAGTGTGTTATTACAGATTGGTCTTTCTCATAAGACTGTAAACTCCCTAAAGGCAGAGACAATAGATGATTTTGCTCATCCCTGCCTGTTATGTATGTACCTTGAACTGCTTAGCAAAAATCAGAGTGTGAAGATACCAATGACCCTACTTAGCAGTTTCCACTGTCCCTCAGCCTAAGCTGTCTCGACTCTGCCCTGAAGAAATACAGGCTTATTCATATTGACTGCTGTGTTTCCTCTCCCTTCTCTCCTGGTCTAAAATGCCTGTTCCCTTCGTTCTCTTCAGTGGCTTTACCCTTGTAGGGCCTGTCTCAGAAATCACCTGTCTGTGCAATGAATGAGCTAAACGATAGTAATATTCCAAGGCCTCCTTCTCAATTTAACTGATATACTCCTGTGTACTATCAGAGAGCATCTTTCATAAACATGTCTTGAGTCTCCTCTGAAGGGAAGGAGGTCTTTTCCATACATATAGTGTAGTGACTGAAGTGTCTGATTTCGAACTCAGGCTAACCCAGGCTCAAATCTTGGCTTTGTTACTTAGTGGCTTTCCAGTTTTGGGAGATCATTTCCTTGCTCTGTTTGTCAGACTTTTACATCTGGAATATTAGGGATCAATGTGATCTTTTAGGTTATTTCACATTTTGAAGACTATAGGAGATCTATGAGATGCTACTTGCTGTGGAGTCTTTTTTACAAAAACAGATTTTTTGAGATATCGTTTACATATAAAATTGTATCTATTTAATGGTTAAAACTTGTTTTATGGTAGACATGTACATTGGGAAATTATGGCCACCATCAAGTGAATTAACATATCCATTACCTTTACATTGATACCGTGTTTCCCCCAAAATAAAACCTCACCATAAAATAATCGTTCTTGCAAACTAGAGATCAAAGCTGCCAACCCCAGACTATCCTTACCTTATCTACCATCAACCTTCTCTATTCACATTTTTGATCTCTAACTTTCTTATTTTAAAGAGGAAAAAAAACAATAAAACAATAATACAGAATTTCATAACAATATAATAGGAGATTAACTACTGTTAATATATTGTGTATTATTATCTTCAAAGTAGTTGCTCAGATTACAAGATACAGGTATGTGAAGTTGATCAAACAATATAAGCACAAACCGTTCTCTTCAATGAACTAAAAGAAATTAGTAGTGTAACTATCTTAGCTACCTTGTGTGTGTATGTATATATTCTTCTCCCTTCCTTCTTTACTCCTTTCCCCCATACGAGTTTTTTTTTGCTTTTGAGCAGGTATTTTCCCTCTCACAATATCTATTGTAGATTTTGGATCTTATTTACTCTTTCAGTTTCTTACACTACAGAGAAAATACAATGTTTACACCTGCAACTCTGATTTATTTCACTCATGAGTATGGCCTCGAGTTGCATCCATTTGTCTACAAAAACCTCGAGTTTATCCTTCTTTATAGCTGAGTAGTACTCTGTTGTATAAAATACCACGTCTTTTTTATCCATTCCATGGTTGATGGGCATTTCGGTTGTTTTCAAGATTTAGCTATTACAAATTGTGCTGCTATAGCGTGGGAGCAGACATATTGCTGTGGTATGATGTTTTTATTCTTCTTGGAAAGTACCCAGAAATGGAGTAGCTGGGTCAAATGGAACTTCTAATCCTAGTTTTATGAAAAATCTCCACACTGATTTCCACAGTGGTTGCACCAGTCTGCACTCCCGCCAACAGTGGACAAGGCTTCATTTTTCCTTATAGCCCCACCAGCATTTATTGTTTGTTGATTTCTGGATGACAGGCATTATTCCTGGGGTGAGATGGAATCTCAGTGTTGTTTTAACTTGCATTTCTTGAATGATCAACGATGTCGAACATTTTTTCATGAATTTGTTTACCATTTGCATTGCTTCATCTGACAATTGGGCACTCATCTCAGATGCCCATTTTTGGATTGAATCTTTGAATTTGGGGAGCCTGATTGTTTTCAGTTCTTTATATGTTCTAGATAGTTCTTTGTCTAAGGCACAATTGACTAAAGTTTTTTTTTCCAATGATTTCCATTGATGATTTCCTTTGATGTGCAAATTTTTTAATAAGATGAGATTCTGGTTATAAATTCTTTGAAGTACTTCCTATGCGGTTTGTTTTTTGTTCATGAATTCTCTGTCTACCTGTGTCTTTAAGATTTATACCTGCTTTCTCTTCCAGTAGATTTACTGTTTCTGGCTAAGGCTTAGATCTATTATCCATTTTGACTTTAGTTTAGTTCATGGTGTTAGACATGGGTCTAGTTTTAGTCTTTGGCATGTGGAAAGCCAGTTTTTCCAGCACCATTTATTAAAGAGGTTACCTTTCTTCTAGTGGATATATTTGGCCCTTCATCAAAGGTAGCTGGATGAGTGTCTTCATAGTTGTGTCTGCATTTTCTAATCTGTTCCACTGATTTTTCAGGTCTGTTTTTTGCCAGTACCATGCTGATTTTATCACAGTAGCTTTGTAATGTAATTTCAAGTCACAGATTGTGATGCCTCCTGCCTTGCCTTTGTTACCCAGGATTGCCTTTGCTATTCTAGATCTCTTCTGTTTCCAAATGAATTTTAGGAATGTTTTCTCTAGATCTGTGAGGTATGCTAATGGTATTTTGATTGGAATTGCATTAAATATGCATAAAAATTTTGGGGGTATGGCCATTTTCACAGTGTTGATTCTTCCTACTCATGAGCAAGGGGTATCTTTCCATTTTCTGATATCCTCTTTGATCTTTTATTACAGTACTATGATTTTCAATGTATAGATCTGTTACTTTCTTTGTTAGACTGATTCCTAACTATTTCATTTTTTTGGATGTTATTGTAAAGGTTGTGGTTTCTCTAATTTCTCTCTTGGTGAGTTTATTGTTTGTATACAGGAATGCTATTGATTTTTGTGTGTTGACTTTGTATCCAGCTATGCCAGAGAATTTGGTTATTAAATCTAGCAATCTTTTGGTGTTGTTTTTTGGGGTCTTTTATGTAGATTACCGTGTCATCTACGAATAATGATATTTAACTTCTTCTTTTCCTATCCTTGTTCCTTTTATTTCTCTCTTATCTAATTGCTCTGCCTAATGTTTCCAGGACTATATTGAATAGGAGTGGTGATAGTGGAAATCCTTGTTCTTGACTTTAGATTGAAAGCTTTCAGTTTTTGTCCATTTAGTATGATGTTGTCTGTTGTTTTTTTCATAGGTGGCTTGTGTCAGATTGAGTTAAAGACCATCTATTCTGATTTTCTGTACAGTTTTTATCATGAATGAGTGTTGGACTTTATCAAAAGTTTTTTCTGATCATCTATTGAGATGATCATGTGATTTTGTCTTTGGCTGTATAAATACGGTGTAATACATTTACTTATTTGCACATGTTGAATCATCTCTGTGTTCTTAGGATGAATCTCACTTAGTCATGGTATATAATGTTCTTGACAATTGCTGCATTCTGTTTGCTAGCATTTTATTGAGGATTTTTGCATGAATTTGGGTTTTTTCTTTCCTTTTCTTGATGAGGTTGTCTAGAAGTTTATCAATTTTGTTTATTCTTTCAAGGAACCAACTTTTAAATTCATTAATTTTTCTATTGTCTTTTTTCAGTACTTGAAATACTTCACTCCAAGCTCTTCTTGACTTGAGAGTTTGTGTTGAGATGTCTGCTGTGATTCTGATGGGCTTTCCTTTATAGGTGATCTGTTTCTTTTCTCTAACAGCTTTTAACATTCTGTTTTTGTGCTGAATTACTGGAATATTGATTGTTATGTATCTGGGTATAGATTCATTTTGATTATGGCTCATTGGAGTTCTGTATGCCTCAGTTACCTGTATATCAGTTTCTTTTTCTGTGTTGGGAAACTTTCTTCTATTACTTCTGCAAATAGTTTCTTTTATGTCATTTGTGCTGACTCCTGCTTTTTCATTAACACCAATTAATCTTATTATTTTCCTTTACATCGTCTTGCAGCTGTTGAACTCTTATTTCCTGATATCTTGTTATTTTCAAGAGATTTTTCCTTCCTTAATCACTAGCCACAATCCTATCTTCAAGGTCTAAAAGTCTGTCTTCAGTTTCATTCAAATGGTTTTTCCAGCTTTCAGTGGAATTTTTCATTTCCTGGTTAACTGTTTGGATCTATTTCATGCATTCTATTTCTTTCCTATATTGATCATTCAAAGCTTCCATCCTCTTCCTGTCATCATCTATTTTTTTTGTCTGTCTCTACTCTAGATTTGCTGAGCAATTCCTTTATGAATGTTGACCTTTCTTTTTTTATCTGAGAGATTATTTCCAATTTGATTTCCTCTCTAGCCTCATGAATTTGTTTCTTTGCTTCAGTTGCTATCATTTCAGAAATTTCAGGTGTGTATCTTCCAGTTTCTTCTATGTTGATGTCTCCTGGACTTGTTCTGGGTGGGCAGGAGGTATGAGATTGCATTTTGCTTCTTAGTCTTGTCATTTTCTATTTCAAAAATAATTTTCTATTTAAAAATTTTTTGTTTTGTTTTCTATGATGATCCTTGTGAGTTTTTGCAGTAAGTAGCTATATCACTGTATTGAGGCCTCTCTAGGAAAAGTCTGTTCTTCTGGGATATCTTCTGTGTGTTCAAGATTCTTGGTTTATGTCTGTTCCAAGATCCTAGCTTCCCAATTAATTAAGAGCAGGAGGTTGGTATCTGTTTGGCTTAGTTGCCAGTCATTTGGTGTAGGGCTGTGGTGAGATTATTACCCCAGAGCTTCCCAGTGTTGTTACAGAAGGGATAACAACTGATTGTAACAGATATGACATGCTAGCTCAAGTAGTAAAATTGGAAATAACAATAGCATCAAGTACAATTCAGAAATGGACAGACTGGTAACTACTGATTTTGTACTTTAGACCATAAAAGCAAAGTGTATAGATACATAACAGATCTGATCATAAATTAGGAGTTCATATGCAAAGTGTTTCCCCTTGGTAGGGTGGTTTTACTCTGCAGTGGGAAAATTTAGGGAGGATAGTGTATAAAACAAAGATGACTGGAAAGGAAGTAGGAGCAAGGCTGGAGGACAAAGGATGATTCCAAAAAGTTTGGGAAACTATGGAAGGGGGTAGAAATGAAAGAACGAAGGAATATTCAAGGCATTATCTGATCTTGATCTTTGTGTTTGGGGATTGTACTATTTTTCTGTGCTTGGGGTTCTCCCCAGCTGTTTAGAAAAGAGAAAAAAAGAAAGAAAAAAGAAATAAAGAGAAAAAAGGAAGAAGAATTTTAAAAAGAACAAGAAAAAAAGAAGAGAGAAAGAAAAAAGGGAAAAAAAACTGAGAAAAATGGACCAGTTACCAAGTCCCAGATTCTTCCTACACTGATTGCGGGACCTGTGATTATAGTAGGGGGACCAAATGCCTGGGCCGGTTCTGGATTCTTCATGTGGGCCAGTTGTCGAGTCTTGGTTTCGGTTTTGCATGGAATACTTCCATACCTCTAGTTCCGCCTGTCCATCTTGTGTGCCTTGTCCAGGGTCCTACTGTATCACTGGCATTCCCACATGTCTTCAAGTTGCTACTCTTGCCAGCTTTGCTATCCCTGGTAGATGGAAGAAGAGAGGGACATGGCCTCAGCCTCCTCTCACCAGTTACACCATCCTGGGGCCTTTAGTCTCTAATTTTCATGGCTGATTATTTTACATTTAGGTTTTATTTTCTGGAAAAGAGGGTACTATTCGTGTGTGTTTGTGTTTGTGTATGTGTGTGTGTGTGTTGATAAATTTGACACCCATTCTTTTAGCAAATTATAATCACATATAGTAATCCCTGATCGTACCTCACTGTACATTAGGTACCTCAAACTTACTCATCCTGCACAACTGAAACTTTTCCCTTGTGCCTGGCAACCACCATTGTCCTCTCTAATTTGGTATGGAGTCTTAACACACTGTGCCACAAGAAATGCAACGGTGAGGAAAAACACATGCAGTCAAATGGACCATCAAAAACAAGGGGAAATTATTCTAAAATGAGTGAAACAAATAAGATAACAGAGTGTTTTTTTTCTCCAGGTGGATGTACAGGTGATTTGCACTTGCGCATTTTCTGAGGTTGGCTTTCCACTCAGTGATTTTGAGCTACTCACTGCTCTACCTATTAAAACCTGATATGATTTTCTGTTGTGAGATATCACGTACATTTGGGGGATGCTTTCAGTCAAAGAAGATGTGTAAGCAGCAAGCCCCAGAGCTCCTGATGTAGGCTAGGCCATGCGCCTGACTTTGGTTCAGCAGGAAAGAGAGAGCAGCAACTCCCCAAGGACCAAAATGATTGCACTGCTCCATTCAGGACAAAGGTTTTTCACTTGTTCTGATACAGCATGTCCTTGTTGTAGATGCATAATTGCCCAATGAGCATTTCTCCACACAGCACCGAGCCATTTGCCTGTTTCATATATATATCTTCTCCTATTTCTGAATTTGCTCTGCTTTTTTCCTGATCTGTTTGCATCTGTAGTGGGCTTGCTTCTTCTTCTTCTTTTTTCTTTTTTCTTTCTTTCTTTCTTTCTTTTTTTCTTTCTTTCTTTCTTTCTTTCTTTCTTTCTTTCTTTCTTTCTTTCTTTCGTTTCATTTTTTAGTCCCAGAAAGGCCAGGAACAGCCAAAAGGAATAATTTCTCATTGGCTTTACAGATCTGGCCTAGTCTCAATATCATTATTCCCCACTGCTGAGGAACTGAAAACCTGAAGTGAACTTGAACTCCTCCTGTATTATGCTACTTGCTTTCCATGAAGTGTTATGCATAAAAATAAGTTGCTATTGTTGAGATGAACCAACTCCCCACATACCGTGGGTGCTCATTAAGTGTTAAATAATAATAATATGTTTGTGATGCAGTAAACTTGATTTATACTCATTATTATTATTTTTGCTTTCTTTCTAATCCATGGCATTGCATCATGTGGGCTGGGCCACTCCATTGTTAGGGGAAATTAGTGAGAGGAAATTAGTGATGGGCTGCACACATTTCTCTCCACCTAGCACACCACAATGACAATTTACCTGTCAGCCTTCCTGACACTAATCTTTGCCTGTGGCTCTTTCTGGTCTGACTTTCTAAATCCCCTTGTAGTTATTTAAATCTTTGAAGGCTGGTTCTTTAGGGAGATTGAGAAATGATGGTCATGGGCAATATATTATTTCTAGGGTGGAAAAAACAGCCTTTTCAGAGCTTTCTCTCACTTCCACTAGAGCTTGAACTATATTGTGCTTCTCCCAGGTATCAGCAAATATGTGGGTGGCTGCATGGAGGCCGCTTTATAGAGTGTGGGTAATTGCTTGGTCACGCCTATCACTCAGAAAACGCTGTACTTGAATTTCTCTGATTAGCTACAGACATTTTGGGAGAATATTTGACTTGGGACCAATTTTTGAAGACACACACTTTCTCTGGATGCTTATCTCCAAGTCTTACAGCATCACAGTTGGCAAAGGACCTATTGGTGGCTTTCATCAGGTTAAATTGTCTTATCCTGAAGACTGAAAAAAGAAAACAAAATCTCTATACCTCAAAAAACAAACAAACAAACAAAAAAAACGACAAAAAAGAAGCTTTTGAGCAGATAAATTGGATTCAGTATCTTCTGTTGGGCGATCCTGTGGTCTCCCTGGGTCCTCTGACTTCACAGTACATCTCTTCCAGGCTGCTTTTACTCTGCCCTGTCCCTGAAGACAGTGTGGACAGCTATACAGCACTGCTCGTGACAGGCTTTCACACTCAGTTCTCCATGTTTTCACTGAATCCGAACAAGACAGAACATGAGCTCTTAAAGACAAAGACTGAACTCTTTCTTATTTTTTTCCTATTGCTATATCCCAGCCATCTTATAAAGGAAGAAAAGCTTGAGGTGGGTAGTCTGGTTTTCCAGATCATAAATTATACTATAGAAGTCCAAGGGGCATAAATATGTGGGCAAAGGCAATAAGGGATATGGTGTAAAACAGGGATCGGTGTGAAGATCTAAGCCATTGGTGTCACCGTATGCTCATACCTGTGACCTCCTACTATTGTGATGCTCTGTTGACAGCTGATACAAATCTATCAAAACCGCATTTTCAAAAGTTAAGTCATTTATTTAAAAGTTTAAATTAATAGATAATATTTGTACATATCTGTAGAAATACAGTGTGATAGCTTCAACACCTGTCCACAATGTGTAATGATCAGACCAAGCTGATTGACAAACCCATCATCTGAGATATTTGTCACTTATTTGAGTTAGAAGATTTCAAAATTCTCTTTAATGTCTACTTTGAAATAAACAACTAATCGTTGTCAATCACAGTTATGCTACCATGGTATAGAATATTACAAATTATTAATCTTATCCAACTCTACAACTATAGCCTTCATCCATGCTCCCCTCCTCCCCATATTTTCTTTCCCCTAGAGACCTCTGTTCTACTCTCTACTTCTATAAGAGCAATTTTTTAGCTTCCTAATGTCAATGAAGACATAAAGTATTTGATTTATATGTCCTGACTTATTTCTCCTAACATAAATAGAAGCTGCGCTTATTTATAAACTCATGATTAAGGAACGGAAGAGCCTGCTCTATGAGCTTTATGGTCAGCTAGATGCAGATTCACACCCTGGATCTGCCGTTTACTAACCTCAAGTGGCTGGCAACCTTGGAGTCTCTTAACTGTGCAATGAGGGTCACAGGCTTTTTCAGAGTTTTCGTAATGGGCAAACCGAATGATGTGAGTAATGCATGCAGAGCGCTACCTGGTACACAGGAAGGGCTAAGTAAATATAACCTATTATGCACATTACTCAGTCTTCTTAATTAAAAAATAAAATAGTCTGTAGCCATTCATGTGAGAAGTGAAGAGAAAAACAGAATAAACATTGCTTAATCAAAGCCAGCAGATTCCCAGGAGTCAAGGTACCAAGTCAATGCACAAAAGAGACACAGGTCTCTTTTATTTTGAGATTATGAAAGTATAGAAATCTGTGTTTGGAGAAATCCCATTTGCTCAAGCTGTTTTCAACAGTTGCCATCCAGGGCTCTTTAGAGTTCAGTCTTGGTGTTGCAGAATAGCAAAGTGATGGACCACACTGACAATGATGTCACTTCTGTTGACAACATTCAGGTAAATTAACTTTTAGACTGGTGGCTTAATGTACTGAAAAATGCCTGAAGTGAGGGAGATTTTTAGGGTATGCTCAATATTTAACCCCAGGACAAGCTCTTGACAAAATGACAATTCATCTTAAAATATTAAAGGAGAATATTTAACAATTGTTAACCTAATACCCTTACTACATTTCAATGAATATGCAACATGTTTTTGTTAATGTCATTTTAAAGCCATCATATAAAGTACAAGACATGCAAAAAAAGAGGTGTTTGCAGCAAAGTTCATGCCTATCATAGTCACATTTCGATTGTTTGGGTATCAATATGTTAAACTTAAAATAATGACCTCCTAATCTTAAACCTAAAAGTAGGCTCTGGTTCTAGAGTGAGCACTTTCACTTGTGTTCCTTGTTCTTTTGGACTCCTGTTTTAATCTTTTCTTTACCCTTATTTTAGTCTTTCCATTTCATGTCCGGCCTCCAAATTTCTCAAAATCACTGTTTGCTTTCTCTGCACTTAGGTGTGCTCCAGCATAAAATGAGGTCTTTTGGCTGGAAGGAGTCCTCAAAACCTCTCAGTGCTGGCACTCAGGCACAAAGCATACAAGAACTAATTTGGGGGTATATTCGCTTTTGCTTGGCCTCCAGGGGTAAAAGAGAAAAGGGAAAAAATCCACTCTCCAAGCATTCCAGGCTGATAGTTGCATGCTAAGGGTGTCCTTGAAGGAAAAAGAAAAGAAGAAGAAACACAAGCTTCTGTAGGCTTTAGATCCATCAGCTTCAGTGTTTGAAATGCCACTGCAGGCATATTGAAGTGTGTTAACTTCTGAAGCGAACACCTAACCTTTCAGAGCCTTGTCACGAGAGCATCTAATCCACAGTCATATTTCAGTTGCATAAGCAGAGTCCATTTCTCAGATATTTCTGACACAAGTCAAACACTCCCAGCACTATTTGAGAGTTTGGACTTGGCTGGGTGGCTGGCTAGAAGTCAATGGAGAAGAAAATTAAGTCATTTAAATTGCTATTTCTGGAGTTGTGGAACTTGAAAGTGTCCAAACAAGAAATATTTTATTATTTATTATAGTGACTCAATGTGTGGCCACTGAAAGCACTCAGTAATGCCCTTTCATCGTTCCCTACAGTTTATGTGGAGGCAAGACTGAGGAGGGGAAAGGTAGGGCATCACCTAAATAGTAGCTGTGGGCCCAATGCTAGGTCTTCTTGATGCAAAATGTCAAGAGATGTAAAGATGTAAATAACAGATCATAAGCTGAAATCCCAAAATTGTCCTCCCAGTCAAGGAAGAAAGCTTTTCTAGAGTTTTACTTTTCCTTCGGTCTTCCATATTAGAACAGCCTTTGGGACCCAGGAAGAATTCATTGGTGGTGATATGGTTACTTTGGTGGAAACTGGGGTTTGTTTAGTCATGAAGTGGTTGTTTGGGATGGACAGGGCCAACTAATGCAAAATTTTATTTAGCTTTTTCCTATTTCACTCAATATTTGTCAATTATACCTCAATAACGCTGAAGCAAATCCATATGATCTCTTGAAGTTTGCGATGTTCACCTCACGTTTGTGATATCAATGCCAGTCTAACCAACATCCTGGAAGGCAGAAGTTATTAACCTGAGTTTAAAATGGTCCATAAATCCCTTTATATTGTAAGTGGGCTTTCAAGAAAAGTGTACATCTGCTTCTTTTCCAAGAGATTGCAATACTTTGACTGACTTTCCAAAGGGCTTTGTAATCTGAAGACCATCAAAGTACCTTCTCTGTCTGCAGAAACGTGGACTAATCTGTCATGTTTCCTGTCTGTTTCCATTGCATTGCCTCCATCCAGAAGGACTGCTGCAAACTAATTTCTTCCATCTTGCAGCCTCCTTGTTTCTGAGAGCACCAGTCCTTTGACCTCCCCATTTGTATTCTCACAGGAGCCCTGATCTGTCTCATCGGACTGCTTTGCTGTTTTAAATCCAAGTTTGTGCTCTCTTCTGCCAATCGCCAGCTTCCCCTCCAGTTTTCTCCTGCAGTTCTGGTGCTGATGCACTTGTAGGCTCTGGAAATTAGAGGTGACATAGGGAGATCTGCCATAATTGCAAGTTTCTTTGTGATTCATACTCAATAAAGAGAAGATGCAACTTTTGCCCTTCCTATCTGCCCATCTTGTCTTTCTTTGGGAAGCTAAGGTTGGTTTCTTGCATCTGCCTGAATGCTTCTGCTGGCCAATTTGATAAAACTCCTGTCTGTCCTAAGTTCACCCTCTAAGTAAGGGCAAGGAACATGACATTTCTTCCACTCTGGTTCCCACTGGACCTGCTGTCCAGAGCGACCATATAAGGCCGGCTGTGGTCACTCTGTTTCCCAAAGCTGCCTTGAGTCCAGGAGGGTGAGTGACTTTCCTAAGGAAAATAAGTGATCTACAACAGCAATTTTCTAAACACAGCTAGTAATAACTACCATATACTGAGTGCTAACAATGTGCCAGGCACTATGTTGAGAGCTTTACACACTGTCTCTTCTGAAATTCCCACAACTGCTGTATAAAGTATAAGCTGTTTTCCACTCCCAAACTTCAAAACTAGTACTTACATTTTCCATACTCTTTGTTGTCTTCCCAATGAAACCAAAGTGTGACTGTGCTTACAGAAGTAAAAATGGCCACTGTTCCCTATTCCTAATGTTCCTCCACTAATGGATATGCGGCCTTCTACCTTCACTTTCTGAGCCCATGCTGAAGTCGTGTCTGTGGTTACTTTGTTCATTTCCATTTAAATTCTTTTTTTCCAGCGCCGATACTGATAGTCACAAAGGTTTCCACAACTACTAGATATGGTGAGAGTGACTCATCCAAACACAATTATTATGCCATCCTATTTGCCTATCATAATTAGCCATCCATTTTAAACCTCCAAACTGCCTGTTTCAGTGGTTAATAGCAATGGAAAAATAAATTAAGGCATATATGCCAGTGTGGCTGTGTGGTCATTACCACCCTATTATGTGCATCAGCTCTATTGTCCACCTCAGAGCTATAATCGCAGACAAGCTTCCCCTTCTCTCTATACTCCAGCAGCCGCCTGCTCCTGCTGTTCGGGCAGTGTGTGCTTAGTGAATGCAAATTAATATTAATATCAATCAGCCTAAGCCAAATCAGCCTCTCCTAAGTAGGAAAGTGAATCTGCATAAAATCAAATAAGATAATGTATGTGAAACTCCTCTGGAAATTACAAAGCACTATACAAATCAAGGTATTTTATAATAAAATCATGATGCATTAGAAAACCAAATATGATTTATTTTTTAAAATGATCTGCTAGTTTAGATTAGCTGCACCATTATCAAGTGCTCAATAAATATTTGTTCAATTGTATTGTTGACTTGAGATAATCAAGAGTTGACTATACATGAAAACAAAGAATTCCATGAAAGATTTAACTATGTACAGTAGGTTAGAGAGCATATAAAACTGTTTAAGAGAAGGTGGACCTTGAATGCAAAAGAAAATAATTTTTGTTTTTATTTGAGGATTAGAAGATTCTCTTGAAATCTCTCCCTTTTCAGGAAGAGATGATTGCAGTTTACCTTGTTGCAAAAATCTTTTACGTGTTACTATACAAGTTCTTGCCTGCATTTAAATTTGAGGCAAACCATATAATCCTAATTGAACATTTTGAATACTATGAGTGATGAAAAAGATGTCATTTCATGTCAAAATAGTCTGAGGGTGAAAATATAGTTTCTGATGAAGTTTTTTGAGGTGTCATCAAACTGTTTTCATCACCAGTCATTTACTACTTTATAAATAATTTTGGAACCTGTTTAAGGAGAATTCTGATTTCTCCCAAAGTATACTATTTGTAACAATGTCACTCTTGGTTTACTTAAATATAATGAATTATAATATTTTCACAGCTAAAATAGCATCCATGAAAAAGAAAGTGTAAATAGATTAGTGAGTAGGGCACAAATCTTTGTTATGTGATGTATTTATCCACCCTTTAGAAGGAAAACTGAAGCTACCTGGATAACTGAAACTTTTTAGGTAGTTAGAGCCTTGTGCCTGTCATTCAGAAATAGTAAATAGCTTGGTCTCTGCGTGAAACTTAAAGAGTTTGATTCTACATGCGAATTCCAATTTTTCTATAGAACTTGTAACTTGGAAGCTGCAAATGAAATCTTCTAACCTTTGGAAGATTTAAGTTTGGCTTAAAAAGTGAATCATAGGCAGCCTAGTGGAAAAAAATCACAGCAGAAATAGATGAAACAAATCCCTTCCTGCTTTTTTACTAAGCAGATAAAACAGTAGTTTACTAAACTTATGAACAAAGGAAATTCTAAGTGCAACTTCATGACCTTCTGTAAATACATTTTCTAAGAACACATTTAACAGAAATTTTGGAGAATAATGACTATGGGTAATTAATATCATAGCTTATTTAGATTAAGAATACGGATTCTTCAGCCGCGCGGCTCGGCTGGAGCCTGTGACATCCCACAGCTCCTGTGCAGACCGCGCCGCCCAGCAGGGTTGCTCCTGCCACTGTAGGCCTAGGACCTGCCCGGGCCTGCCCCGCAGGCATAGCTGTTGGGCCGAGCTTGCGGACAGAACCAGGGTCGGGTCCGCGTCCCGCGCGGTGCCCAGCACAGCTC
>RJWM01011189.1:0-60457 GCA_004363535.1 Dasyprocta punctata | reverse complement strand
AAAAAAGTCACACTATAAATACCCAAAGAAAGTGGAATGATTTCATTTTCCTTTGATTCCTCAGCTCAAAAAATTGTTTCACTCTTTTTTCAAAATAACTTACTACTAAAATTAAAGCCAAGAAAGAGCCCTAAAGACTTTTCACTACACCATTTACAGAGCACCTTCCGTAAGCCAATCATTTCTCCAGACATACAGACTCTTACACCACCCTGTAAGAAATGTAGTGCTGTCTCAATTTTATAAACAGGAGTAGTACTCAGAAAGTTAAGAGAAGTTAAGACGTGTGTGTAACTTCCCACTGCTAGGAACTAACTGACCTAGAAGTCTTTGATAACAATTGACAAATACTATTAACATGGCTTCATAAAAGCAAAAGACATCAGCTGCGAAAGTATAACTTCCTATACACAACTGACTGCCAGGCTTGTGTGCAGCAACCGTTCCCCTCAGAGGCTTGGAAGCAGAGGCTTACAAAGATCATCGGACTGGGTGAATAGTTTAAATACACCCATTTATCTTAAGTGAGTTTAATTCTCTAACCAATCCTTGAGAAATTCCAAATTTATAGCCATATCCATGTTGAGAACCACAGTGTCTCGCTGGCGGGGGTGGGGGGTGGGGTGGGGTGGGGAGTGTCTTCTCCTGAGATTACCAAACGACCAGTTTCTCGGTAGAGCAGCAGATTCTAAAGAGGATACAACAAACGCCGAGTTCCCTCACTGAAAGGATAACCTATAATACGGTATTGGGATAAAGACCAAGGACTGAACAAACGAATGAGGAATACTTTGTATTTTAGGAGCACAGCGCTTAGGCATCACACAACCAATTTTGACAGTGTATTAATAGTATCCACAGAGATCATAAAGGATTTAACCCTAATTTACACACTGAGATCACTCTTTATATTTCACTCATACTTTTCCTGGATTTGCATAATCCAGTGTTTTTATTTAAAAGGTTACCTTCACGTTAAGTCTCACTGCAAAGACTAATATAGTGTCAAAATGTCTTCATGGTCCAATATGTTAAATTACATAAAAACAAAAAAAGTATAACATACAAGTAATGCATTATAAGAACTCAACAGCAACATGCTGAACTATATGGGCCACTCACTTAGAATTACAGAATTGTGGAGGTTACAGAAGACCCAAAGACTGCAATGTCTCTGGTAATGTGATCGTCACGGTAAGGGATTGGATCTCAGGATTTGGGTGACTCGTCTCCCTCATAATCTGGCCATTGCTGGATATTAAACATGTAATGGTAGGAGTGGGTACAGAAAATACTTGTTCTGAATTGCATTTGGAATTCCTTAGTGTTGCAGAGACAAACAAAGGCTGAATCTTAGTCAGCTAAACTATTTATTAGCTTCTGAGTGGGAAGAATACTGCAGGAAGCTGTAATTATAAAAACTGAATGTAGCCAGCATCCAGCCTAGAGTTTTCAGCCTGTTTATAAAACATGCCAAATATCAGATGGCATGCAAAGGGTAATGTGTTAATAGCAGACAGGCAAAACATGGCTATACTCTATAACGGGGAGGATAAGGAATTTGGAGCAAGCTTTCTGCAGAGCTGCTCTGCGACACACTTCTCTCTCAAGATTTAACTGCTCAGAAATAGCAACAATTTTAAATAAATGAGGAACATTTATTTCAAGTACCTTCTGCATTATTCTAAAAACTTTCTTTTTCTATACAGAGAAATATATACACTAAAAACATGGTACTGACCACTAGAACATTTACCCTGTGAACTAAAAACCCCTAAATTACCCACCTCCCTCTTCAATTGCCTAACATAAAACCACCTTAGATGGGCTGAGAGACAAAAAGAGCCAAGGTCCCCCCACTCCCTCTGTGTGTGATTGACTGATTTGGAGAAACACAGGCTGAGATGATAGCTATTGAAGTAAAGTACAGCTTAATGTTTGTAGTGTTTAATGTTTCATTGACTTTGCAGGGCTACAGTCAGTAATCTGATCATCTATTCAGAGGATAACAGTATGTAGTGTAGAATCTACGGGGGATCTCCTGAAGGTGGCAGTCATTGTTAATTCCCTATTGTTTTAAAGCCTTGTATCATTTTCATTGTTTTGTTTGGTTTGATTTTATTCTGTTCTGTCTTGTTTGATTTTATTATATCTGCTGGCATTGGGCAGCTATTTCAAAGATAACAAGATATATTATGGTAGCTATTTTGGATTTACTATTTATTATCTTGTTTTGAAGTACTGTATTGCAGTCATTGTTTTGTTTTTATTGGTTCTATTCTGTTCCGTTTTGTTTGATTTTCCTATGTCTAATAGTATGGGTAGATATTTTGAAGACAACAAGAGGTATTATGGTAGCCACTGTTGATTTTCTATTATCATTTTGAAACCCTCTATCACGTACACTGTTCCATTTTGATTGGCTTTATTCTGTTTTATTTTGACTGGTTTTATTCTCTTTAAAATAAAAAAATTTTGCTGGGGATTTAGCTCAGTGGCATAAGGGCCTGCCTGGCAGGCACAAGGTTTTGAGTTCAATTCCCAGTACAAAAATAAATAAATAAATAAAATTTAAAAATTTTTTTAAAAACCACCTTAGTGTTCTAAAGGAAGAGGAAGAAGAGGAGGAAGAGGAAGAAGGAAAGAGAAGAGAAAGCAGAAAAGAAAAAAGGGAAAAGAGAAGGAGGAAACAAAGGCCTAGAAATTGAAATCAGAAGAGCTGTAGTTAAATGGTCTAGCTAAAGCAATTCCACTTGTCTCATGTATAAAAGTGGGGTGTACTACCCTCACACATGTGGCTCTAAAAATGTTATTATTAAGCTATATGATGGCTCATCAGTAATAGTTCTTTTGCCTGCTCTGGGGAGTAGCATTTTAAATGCTTTGAAAGAGATCTTTTCTGCCCTGTCACTGTAGTGACACGTCTTCAACTCTGGGCCGTCTGCCTTCACCTACGTCTCTGTTATTATCCAAAAAAATTCACTGCCTGGTGTGCAAAGGAAATACAAAAGTCAGTAAAACACAATTCCTACTTGTGTAGAATTTACCCTGATGTCTCAGTCTTGTCACTGCTGACTCTGTGGGGCCCACTCATTCTTTGTCAAGGAGAGCTGCCCCGCTAGGGGCATTTGGCAGCAACCCTGGCCTCAGCACACTCGGTGCCAGTCAGAATTCTCTCCACACATTGTCAGATGTCTCCGGGAAGAAACAAAATCATCCCTAAGATGGAGCTTCTGATACAGTAGTAGTTTTCTGTGGATCAGGGCTCCCACAAGGATCAACTGAAAGAGCTATATTTAAGAAATGTTTAAAGGCACTCTAGACTCTCAGATTTGATGCGGAGAAAAGTGAGAACTTCAGAGATACAAAATAGGTTTTCACAGTCACTTTTTCTTTACAGCATTTTCCAGTTCTGGGCATGGGATAAGGGGCTGAGCACCAAGCCATAGTACTGCTAACAGCTGATTAAAAAAAAAAAAAATCAGGAATACCTTGGGAAGTTTCATGGAGCTAGACAAAAATAACCAAGAAACCTGAAACCTAGTAAGAAAGGAGAACAGAAAACTGAATCCAACACTCTTGACTAGTTTTCCCCTCAAGAAATTTGCCAAATTCTGAAGTTGTTTGGGACAGGAGGCTAAGAAATTAAGCATGAAAATTATCTGAATGCAAACCAGAGTTTTGGGCATCTCAGAAAGCAAGAATTGATGTTCAAAATCAACTAACTAGTGTAGGGAGTTGAACTTCCCTAAACCAAAGGGAGAAAGGACCTTTCTAAACAGAGAAAACAAATTATTAATATTGAGAATAAAAAAAAGACATTAAATAATAAAATATTATAAGCAACTATATGCCATAAACCTAAAACTTTCTATGAAATGAATAAATTTCCAGAAAAATACAAATTCCAAAAACAAGAATAGAAAAATTTATAATTATATATACAAATTTAAATATTAAATAATTTTAAAAAATCTTTCCTGAACGAAATCTCCAGATTCAGAGGGCCTCTGTTGTAAATTTTTCCAAACATTCTAAGAAAGAAGAAATATTAACCATGGAAAAATTCTTCCAAATATAAAAAGAAGGGACACACAACAATTCATGTTATGAGTCAGCATTCCTGAAACTAAAACTTTACAAGTATATCACACATTAAAAAAAATATATAGGCCAATCTCTCTCATGAATGCAAAAATCCTAGGCAAAATTTCATCAAACTGAATCCAGTAATATATCAAAAGAGTAGCAATCATCACACTAGGAATGTAAATGTATTTTAATATACTGGCAAATATAAGTAAATTAATATACTTCACCACATTAACAAATAAAAAGAATCTAATTTGATTATCTCAGTAAAGAGAAAATATTTTATGAAATTCAACATTCACTTCTATTTAAAAATTAGCCAGAGATTTAGCTCAGTGGCATAAGCACCAGCCTGGCAGGTGTGAGGTTGTATGTTCAATCCCTGGTACCAAAAAATAATCCCTTACTAAAGTAGAAAGGTAATTTCTTTAATCTGATAAGAAGCATCTATAACAGCTACTGTACTTAGTGGTGAAATATTGACACTTTCCATTCTTGTGATCTTCCTACCCCCAAATAGAATGCCCATTACCAGCATTTGTATTGGCGACCCTAGTCAAAACATTAAGTAAATAAAAGCAAAAAAAAAAGGGCTAAGCATTGAAAGAGATGCAAACTTTTATAGTTAGGAGGTTCTCCAATTATGTATTTGGAAAATAGAAAAGATACAGATAAACCATTAACTATAATAAGTGAATTTAGCGTGGTGACTGGATTGATATAAAAATTATAGGTTTTAAATACAGAAGCAATAAACAAGTAGAAAAATTAAATGATACTACGTATAATAAAAACAGCCCCAGGGCTGCTTCTCTGCCAACGTCCCACAGCAGAAGAAGGGAAGCGTCATCCGGTCACTGTTAACTGCCAGCAGCTGGAGGGCAGACAGGGGAAAATTCTGCTGAGTAGAAGCTGGCACCAGCCAGACTCCACTCTGCTGGCCACCAAACGCCAGTCCTAGCCCTAGCCATGAAGGACTGGAAGCACCCCCTTGCATTGTGGCCAGCAGTGCGAGCAGGCAAGCAGCCTTGGCCTGTGCAGCGGCACCCCCAGCCTGCGTCCAGTGGCAGACCAGGAAGGCGCCCTGGCCCCCTACCTCCCCTGCCCTGTGACCAGGTCACGAGAGGAGGCAGCGGTGTGGCCAGGCTGTCATGCACCAGCAGGAATCCTACGGTTCACACACTAGCACAGAACTGGCAGTGCCAGAGGAATTTTTTTCATTTTTTCGTATTTAGGTTTTGACTTTTATTGTTTGGTTTGTGTTTCTTTCCTCAACTGTCTCTCTTGATTTTTTTATATTTTTCTGTGAATGGGCACTGTCTCTAGTCGGTATTCTTTTGCTTTCTACTTACTCTCTCCTGTCCTCTTCTCCAGCTTCCCAAAGCTTGGGTGACTACCCTTTGTCCTTCGGCCTTGCTTCTGCTGAAATTTTCTTCAGTTATTACTCTTTTGTCCCCTATCCCTCTTAAATGACCCTTCCCCACAGGATAAAATCGCTCTACTAAGGGGAAACTCACCACACAAAAGTTCCTGGCTTAAGTTGGATGTTGTTATATAACTACAGCTCTTGCTCCTATGGTTAGATACCAAATTAGCAGTGAGTTACCACAGATTATTAATTTCTAGGCTGTGCTTAGAGATATTGTTACTGCTAATTGTACTACCTTAGCCCGGATGCCACACCTGTTGGAATCAGTTGCTCAGCCTTGCATGACAGCACTGTGATTGTCTGGGCCACCCCCATCCCCACATCCATGGCCCAGTACCACAGGACTGGGTGTGAGCCACACAGACAGCCACTTCTCATCCCTGATAAAGTAGGAAGGTAGGACCTGGGGACAGGCAGACCAAGAGCCAGCAACACACGGAAGACATCTCTGAGGAACAGATGTTTCCTAGGGAAGCCTTGATACCACTGATAAAGCTATCTAATGTAAGAAAAATACAAGCAGCAATACAGAAAATGAATTAAAATTTAAAAAATAGAAAATGGCAAAATGCAACCCCAGACCTACAGCCCATTCAGGACAAATCCAGGGGACAATGAGCTAGAGGGAATCAGAAGTCATTCATCTGAATTTTCTGAAATGATAGCTGAAGAAATAAAAAAGAGATGTATGTGGTTATAGAGGAAATCAGATTAGAAATAATCTCTAAGGTAAAAAAAGAGATGACCATAATGAAGAACTTGCTCAGCCAATCTAGAGTAGACACAGATTTAAATAAATAAATAAATAAAGGAGCAAGGGAAAACGATGGGAGGCACGAATGCCCAACATAGGAAAGAAATGAATTCCATGAAACAGATTCAAACAGGTATCTAGGAAATTAAAAATCCCAATGAAAGTCTGCAGAATTGACTGAACGAAAGTGAAGACAGAGTATCAGACCTAGAAGAGAGGATCACAGCAGTCACAAAAAGACAGATCTCTTAAAAATAGCAAGGTACCACGAAAAAACAATCCAACAGCTGTAAGATGATGCAAAGAACAACATAAGATTGATCAAAGTCAATGAAAAAAGCAGGAGTCAGTGCACAACACAAGAAACCTGTTTAGAGAAGTAATGGTAGAAAACTTCCCAAGCATGGAATAAAAACTTGACATATAGATAAGTCAGGCATATGGAGTGCCAATTAGCAATGATCAAAAAAAAACTATACAAAGGCATATAATAAAGGTTCCAGAAATTCGGCACAAGAACAGAATAGTAAAAGTTATTAGAGAAAAGAAACAAATCACTTATACAAGAAAACTCATCAGAATCACAACAGACTTCTCAACACAAACCCTTAAGACAACAAGAGTACAGTGTGAAGTAGTTCAGGTCCTAAAAGAGAACAACTTCCAGGGCCGGGGATGTTGCTCAGTGGCACAGTGCCTGCCTGGCAAGCGTGAGGCCCTGAGTTCAATTCCTGGTACCAACAAATAAAAACAAACAAACAGCAACAACTACAACAAAAAAACCAACTTCCAACTCAGAATGATGCACCCTCCAAAATTATCTTTCAGAATTAATGGAGAAATAAGATACTACCATGACAAAGAACAACTGAGGAAATTCACGACCACTAAACCAGCTCTACCAAGTGTTCTGAAAGATATTCTAGAAAGAGATAACAAAGACCACAATTCCAACACCACCAAGATAAAGAAGCCACCAGGCAGGGCAAGCAGTTATACAGAAGGGAAAGACAGGGAAACAACAGTAGGAAAATAATATAAGGAGATAAGCCAATACATATCATTTACAACCATCAATGTAGATGATCTCAATTCACCAATCAAAAGAAACAGATTGGCAGCATGGATCAAGAAGCAAGATCCAATAATATGCTGCATACAAGAAACACATTTAACTGGAAAAGAAATTCACAGACTGAAGTCAAAGGATGGAAAACAATACTCCATGTGACAGGAACCTGGAAAAAAGCAGGGACAGCTTCAAGTCAAGATTGATCAAAAGAGATTTAAAAAAATCACTACATACTTGTTAAGAAAAAACCCCAAGCATCGATAACAAACAAATAAATATGCATATGCACCAAATACAGGTGAGCCCAATTATATAAAACAAATACTAATGGACACACAAATCAAATAAGCACTAACAAGCACTTGTAATGGGGGACCTTAATACCCTACTGTCACAAACAGATCAACTAGACAAGAAAATCAACAAAGAAATATCAGAACTGAACCAAATCTGAACAAACAGACTCAGTAGATGACTAAGTGTTTCACCCCACAACATCAGAATACACATTCTTTTCAGCTGTCCATGGGATGGTCTACAAAACAGACCACATACTGGCTCACAGAATATGCTTAAGTAAATGCAAAGGAATTGACACTATCGCATGCATATTATCAGATCATAGTGCAATGAAATTAGAAATCAATGGCAAAAGAAACCACAAGAACTGCATAAACACATGGAAATTAAATGATACACTACAGAAAAACCAATGGGTCACAGATGACACTGAAGAAGAAATTAAACACTATTGCCAACTAAACAATAATGCCAATACAACATACCAGAACTTACGGACACAATGAAAGCAGTCCTACAAGGGAAATTCATAGTGGTGAATTCTTGTATCAGGAAAACAGAGAAAGCTCAAATAAACAACCTAATGTTAAACCTCAAACTTCTAGAAAAAGACAGAAAGTCAAGCTCAAAGTTTGCACAAGAGAAGAAATTATAATGATCAGGACAGAAATTGCTGCAACTTGAACTAAAAAAACAATGCCAAGAATCAATGAATCAAAGACTTCGTTCTCTGAAAGAGTAAGTAAACTTGACAAAGCCTTAGCTAACTGCTACAGTGCGTGTCAGATGTCCCCACAGAGCCTCACGCATTCTAAGGCTTTTTTGGAGATCGGTGAATCTAGAGTTTGTGATTGATTCAAGGTCCAATGCTGGGATAAAGGGTATGAGTGCTACACCTGCCCTAGGGCAGGCAGCCTGCATACAATACAAGGGACAAAAAGAGGTTTGCCCCCCCTCCTGCTCCCCTCCCTCCTCCTCTTTGCTTGCTGCTTTTGGTGTCTTTTGCTGCCATGAACAGTTGACCCTCTGCCATGTGCTACTCTGCCTTGCAAGCGAATTATGGACTGAAACCTCCACAAACTGTGAGCTAAAAAAAAGTTTCTGCCTTTAAATTTGGGTGTCAGTTACTTTGTCTCAACAATGACAGAAAAGTAACAAAGACCTTACCAAAACAAGGGGGAAAAAACTCAAATCAATGCAATTAAGAATACAAAGGGTGAAATCACAACAGATCCTGCAGAAATTGAGAAGATTATCAACACCCACTTCAAGAATCTTACTCTAAAAGGATGTAACACACAGAAGAAATAGACAGATTCTGAGACACTTATGAATTACCAAAGCTGAATCAAGGGGATATAAAAATTCTAAATAACCCAATATCATCAGTCAAGGAAATTGAAAATGTAATTAAAAGCCTACCAACAACAAAAAGCCCAAGTCCTGATGGATTCACTTCTGAATTCTGTAAGAAATTTAGAGACGATCTAACGCCATTACTCTATACAAGTTTTAATGAAACTGAAAGAGAAACAATACTCCCAAAGTCCCAGAAGCAAGCATTACCCTGATACCAAAACCAGAGAAAGATTCAACCAAAAAAGAGAACTACAGGCCAATCTACCTAATGAACATAGATGCAAAAATCCTCAATAAGATACTGCCAAAGAGAATGCAGCAAATCATCAAGAAGACCATACACCATGATCAAGCGGGATTCATCACAGGGATGGAGGGATGGTTCAACATATGCAAGTCAATAAATTTAATGAGCCATAGTAACAGAGCCAAGGACAAAAACCGTATGATCATCTCAACAGATGCAGAAAAAGCATCTGACAAAGTTCAACATCCATTCATAATAATAAAAAGAAACCTTACAGAAAATTGGAATAGAAGTTCTTTATCTCAATTTGGTAAAAGCCATCTATGACAAACCAACAGCCAACATCACAATGATCCAAACGTAACACACCATATCAACAGAGCCAAAGACAAAAATCACATGATCATCAACAGATACAGAAAAAACATTTAACAAAGTCCAACACCCATTCATGATAACCCTACAGAAAATTAGGATAGTCTTCATCTCAATCTGATAAAAGACTTCTATGACAAACCAATAGCCAGTATCATACTAAATGGTCAGAAACTGAAAGCTTTCACTCCAAAGTCAGGAACAAGACAGGGATGTCCACTATCACCACTTCTGTTTAATCTAGTTCTGGAAACAAGTCAACACAATTAGACAAGAAAACGAAATAAAGATAGGAAATGAAGAAGTTAAATTATCATTAACTGCAGGTGACATGACACTCCACACAGAAGAGCCCGAAAACTCCATCAAGAGACTTCTACATTTAATAACCAAAATCATTCCTATTCCTGTATACAAATAATAAACTCACCAAGAAGGAATTAGAGAAACAACACCTTTCAAAATAGTATCCCCCAAAATGAAATACTTAGAACCATCAGACAAAGAAGTAAAAGACCTCTCCACTGAGAACTACAGTACTCTGAAAAAGGAGACTGAAGAGGGTATCAGAAATGGAAGGAATTTCCTTGCTCTTGGGAAGGAAGAACCAACATAGTGAAAGTGGCCATGTTCTCAAAATTGTTTTACAGATTTAATATAATCCTGGATCAAAATTCCAACAGCATATCTTACAGAACTAGAGAAAACAATCCTGAAATTCATTTCACACCAGATGAGATCTACAACAGTGAAATAACAATTCTGGGCAACTAAGGCAAGGCAGGGTGCATCACAATTGCTGACCTGAGCTACTATGATAAAAACATTATGATACTGGTAAAAAACAAAACAAAACAAAACAACCACCAAACAAGCAAACAAAAAACCTGAAGATCAATGAAAAAACAGATTAGAAGCTCGAGAAACAACTCCAAATATATTCAGCCACCTTATCTTTGAAAAAGGGACCAAACGCATCGACTGGAAGAAAATAGTCTCTTTAATAAATGGTGATGCAGGTGCCAGGCGTGGTGGCGCACACCTTTAATCCCAGCACTCGGGAGGCTGAGGTAGGAGCGTTGTGAGTTCCAGGCCAGCTTGGGCTACAAGGCGAGCACAAGGCTGGTCTGAGCTACATAGTGCGACCCTGCCTCAAAAAACTAGGGCCAGGAGTTTGGCTCAGTGGCTTAAGTGCCTGCCTGGCAGGGGTGAGGTTGTGAGTTCGATCCCTGGTGCTGCAAAAAATAAATAAATAAATAAATAAATAAATGGTGATGGAGGGGCTTCCAGGAAAATGGTGGAACAGTAAGCAGCAGAGTAAAGAGCCTCTGAGAGAGACAGTCCAGACACTGGAATACAGCATCATGGGGCAGACAAGAAAGAAGTAAGAATCTCAAGTGAGAATTAAAGTGCACAGAAAGAGTAAAAAGAAAAACTTAAATCAAGAAGAAAATAGCTGGAGGCGCCTTCGCCCAGAGCAGGACCCACTGTGCGAGAGAAGCTGTTGGAACCCGGGGACACACAATCAAATGACATGGCGGCTGGCGACCCTGGAGGCCTCTGCAGAGAGAGGCAGCATTGGAGGGGAGTGGCAGCGGAGGGGAATGGCAGACCTGGAAGACTGCACAGGCTGGCAGTGAGTACAGAGGACTTGGCCCTCCCGCAGGAGAGAGCAATTGGCTGGGAACTATTTTGGGGTCAGGCTGGATAAGCCCGCAACCAGAACCTGCTGGCTTCCTCTAGCAGCTCCTAGCTGGGCGCAGACCCGTGGAAACTGCTTGGACTGAGCCCCACCCCTGTGTGCATTCTAGCAGCCATTGTGGAGGTTCCTGGTGGGTGGCCAGCTCAGTCTGGAGGCTGCGGTCAGCCCTGCCCCTGTGCTCACTCTACCATCAGGGAGCCAACACAGGCCAGGAAAAGCAGCAGGCAGCCCTGCACCAGCACACCCAATGGCCACCATCAGATACCCAGAGCCAGAACTGGCTAGAAGAACCAAATAGTCTCACTTCAGAGAAATTGTAGCCAGCGTGGGAAGTGCTTGGGACCACAGTACCCACTTGTCCAGAAGAACCCAGGAATATGTCAAGACGAAGAAACAAAAGGCAGTCTCTGGCCTCTAATTCAACCTCCAGAAGATGCAAACATGGCAGAGATCAGGAGTTGCACACTTGAAGTTTCTGAAGCAATGGCAACTGAAGTAAAGAAACAACTTCATGAGGCTATAAAAGAAATTAGAATGGAGATACTATCTCAGGTAAAAGAAGAAATGAGAAACATAATAAAAGAATTACTAAGCATCTCTAAAGAAGACTGATAAAAGAAATGGAGGAGCACAGGAAAATGAGGGAAACCTTGAATGAACAATACAAAAAAGATTTAGAATACATGAAACAGATTCAAAGACATATCCAGGAAATTACAAACTCCACTGAAAGCTGGCAAAACCACTTGAAAGAAACTGAAGATAGACTTTCAAACCTCGAACACAGGTTTGCAGCTTGTGATCACAAAAGGAAAGATCTCTTAAAAATAACAAGGAACCTGGAAGTAATAATTCAATGGCTACAAGACAACCCAAAGAAATATAATTTAAGAATAATAGATGTGAGTGAAAAAGCAGGGGTCAACACAAATGACATTAAAAGTCAATTTACAGAAACACTATCAGAAAACTTCCCAAGCATGGGAAAAGGAAGTGACATTCAGGTAAGTGAAGCATATAGAACTCCAGCTAACCATAACAAAAATAAATCTATACCCAGACATATAATAATCAAGATCTCAGAAATTCAACACAAGAACAGAATATTAAAAGCTGTTAGAGAAAAGAAACAGATCACATATAAAGGAAAACCCATCAGAATCATGACAGACTTCTCAACACAAACCATCAAGTCAAGAAGAGCTTGAAGTGAAGAATTTCAAGTCCTGAAAAAAGACAACTTCCAACCCAGACTGTACTCTGGAAAACTATCTTTCAAAATTAATGGAGAAACAAGATACTTCCATGACAAAGAACAACTGAAGGAATTCATGACCACCAAACCAACCAACTCTACAAAGAATACTGAAGGACATTCTAGAGAGAGATAAAAAAAGACCATAGCTCCAGGAACAGCAGCAGAGGGGTATCACCGAGCAGGGCAGACAACTGAATGGAGAGGAAAAGTAGGCAGCCAACGGCAGGAAAATAGCATGGCAGAGACAAGGCAGTGCATGTTGGCCCTAACCATTAATGTAGATGACCTCAATTCATCAATAAAAGGAAACACAGGCAGAGTGGATCAGGAGACAGGATCCATCAATATGCTTTATACAAGAAACACATTTAACTTGAAAGGGGGTTCATAGACTGAAAGTCAAAGGAGAGAGAATAATGCTCTATGTGACAGTGAACCAGAAAGAGGTGGGGGTAGCTTGCCCATTAGCTGCAGGATGGACAAGAAGGACATGGCATTTGTAAACAATGGAAAGCTGTCCAGCTATAAAGATAAACTCGAGGCTCTTGTAGGTAAACGGATACAACCTGAGATCATGCTCATGGATGAGATGATTCAGTCACATGGGTGAACATCGTGTTGTCTCCCTAGTATAAAAAACCTAAAGGCGTTAGCGGGATCCAAAATACACAATACATATTGTGAAAGTGAAAGGGAAGGAAATGTCTAAAAACACAAGGCAGTGGCCATTGTTAATCTATTATTGTAATTTGAATCCCGTATTATTTTCATTGTTCTGCTTAGTTTGGTTTTATTCTGTTTCAGTTTGTCTAATTTTATTATATTTGATGGCATGAACAACTATTTCAAAGACAACAAAATATATTATGTAGCCATTGTTGATTTCCTGTTATCTTGTTTTGAAGCCCTGTATTGCTTTGTTTTGTTTTGAGTAATTTTATTCTATTTTGATTTGTTTGATTGTATTATGTCTGATGATATAGGCAACTACTCAGAAGATAACAAGAGGCATTATGGTAACCAATGTTGTCTTACAATTATTTTGAAGTCCTATATTGCTTCCATTGTTTTATTTTTATTGGTTTTATTCTGTACGATTTTGTCTGATTTTATTATGCCTGATGGCATGGACAGTTATTTTGAAGATGACAAGAGGCATTATGGTAGCCATTATTGTTTTCCTTTTATCTTTTTTTGAAGTCAGGTACTATGTTGTTTTGTTTTGATTAACTGTACTGTGTTTTATTTCACTTGATTTTATTCTCTTCCGGAAAATAAATAAATAAATGAATGGTGAGGGAAAATCTGGCTTTCCACATGCCAAAGACTAAAACTAGACCCATGTCTATCACCATGCACTAAACTAAAATTAAAATGAATCAAAGGTCTAAATATTAAAACAGAAACAGTAACTTTGCTGGGAAACAGAATAGGTAGAGTGCTTGAAAACACAGGTATAGGCAAACACTTCATGAACAGAACTCTGATTGCATGGAAAATACTACAAAGAAGCAACAACTAGGATCTCATCTGTTCCAGACAACAAACAATTCCACATGAGAAATAAATGTCTTATCTTGTTTTGGCTGTTATTTGGGAGTTTTGTTGCTTGTCACTAACCCTACTCTAATTAGGCAAGTTCAAAACAGCAGTTGTCCAAGTGCAGAAGTTTTTTTAGAATTTGTGAGGTCAAAATATTTTCTTAATAAGACATCATTACCTTTTTCACTACTGAAATATTCACTGATGGTGCGAAAACAATGATGGAATTCCAGGTAGGGTTACACATGCCAGCTACTCAGGACACTCAGGTGGGACAAACAGATGAGCCCAAGAGTTTGAGAGAGAGAGTGAGCAAGGCGGGAGGGGAGAGGCACACTAGCATGCTGGCTGGCTACATTCAGGGTTTCCATGAGGCAGTAAGGATTGTTTACTGTAAATCTTGACTATTCTCCACATGAAGAAATGGGAAGTATACACCAAGTACTTTGCAGACAAAATATATGATGGCTGTCATGAGAAAAAAGCATTTGGAAGTTTTGCAACAAAGCAGGATATTCATTTTCTGAATTTTTTGTGGCGGAGTACTGGGAATTAAACTCAGGACCTCATGCTTGTCAGGCAGGGGCTTGTGCTGCTGAGCTATATCCTCAGTCCCTAATCTAGGTATTCAAATATGGATATTTGACAGACCCCCAAACATGACCAAAGTGAACTGTCACTACAAAAAAAACTAATGGTGTTGTTGCTTTCAAGTGAAAATCAGAATTTTGGAAAATGTGTGTCTGCCATCTGAACTTGACAACACTCAATATTGAAAGGGCTTTTTCAGAAGAGATTGATCATATAAAATGTGATTTTAAAAACTGCATATGGTGAAGTATATTAACATTTGGAAGATCTGTGTAACTTAGTGAATTGGTAGCTTCCAAATACTGAGTGCATGTGTTACAAAATTATGCAAGGGGAAAAGTTACAAAGTACATAACAATGGATTTTAATGTAATTCAGTGCAAGATTTCATCGATGGGGATTCATATTCTGCACTGCAACTAACCTTTTACTCCTTGTTCAGTTTTGGTACAGAAAACAAGTCACATAAAAAGGTTTTAAAATGTTCCTCTTATAATAACATATATGGAAGAGGCTAATTTTTCTTTATTTACTCCAAACAAAACCATACATCAAACAAATATGCAGAAACAGACAGAAGAATCCAACTGTCCTGTCTCATGACAAAAAAAGTTAAGATAATGCTACTTTGTCATTACTTAGAGAAATAATTTTCATAAAATACGTATTTTGATAACATGAAGCTAGTTTATTTTTAAATAAATCAGTGAGTAATTTTTATAGTTTCTCAGTTTACATTTCTAATATAGTAAACATTTATATAACCCTCAGATACTAAAGCTCTTTGGGGACCTTAGTATTATAAAGTAGTTTTGAGGCCAGAAAGTTTAAAAAAAAATCTTTGGTTTATGATATTAATGAAACATAATCACAAAGTTGTTCTCCTGAGATGTGAGGAGAGCAGTAAAAGTAACATTAAGCCCAGAGTTGGGTAAATAACATAATATTAAGAACAACAGAGAAGGGGGGCAGAGATTCTAAAAACTGTAGATCAATATAGTTGATATTAATCCTCAGGGGAAAAGTTAGAACATATTAAACAGAAAGTACAGTGGTAACCATTAGTTTCCAGCACAAGTTTACTAAGACTCAACAATGTCGAACACCAAGCAACATTTGTTTCCTTGGTAACTGCTTTTAAAGAAAAGAATGCATGTACATATTTTATTTCTCATTAAGCATCTGATGTTATAAACAATGGTCTAGAGAACTGGTAGTACATTAATGAATCCACCTGAAGCAAAATGTGATAAGGTTTAGAAATGCAACAGAATGTGACAAAGGAAGTAATATTTTAAGTATTGATACAGAATGGGCTGAAAGTCAAGTCAGAATTCAAATCCCTGACAAGAAAAAAACCAGTGAAGTGGGTATAGTGACACTCATGGAACCAATAACCACTGAACATTTGTCAGGCACTCCACAGGCACACGAAACACAGGGAAGGGAGAAAGACAGATGAGATCTCATTCTCTGTGGAGCTGACTTTTAAAACAGTCAGATGATTTTCTTCTTAAGAAATGCGAGCTCAGGGCCCGGGATTTAGCTCAGTGGTGTAAGTGTCTGCCTGGCAGGTGTGAGGTTGAGTTCAATCCCCTACCCCACCTCACCCCACCCCCCAAAAAATATATATAAATATAAATGCACGTTCTTTGTCCAGACTAACAGTGCAGATGAAAGAGCAGTCCGCGCTGCTAAACCTAAAAGAATAAACTGAATTAATTTAGATTTGTTCTCCTCCCAAGCAGGGCTGAGGCAGAAAAAGAGAACTTTCTTGACTCATTTGCCTATAAAATAACAGCACAGGACATAAAATGCATTCTAAAAGTATTTCCATCACCCTAAGGGAAAAGATCAGAACTGACACTCTGTAGAAGAGAATGCTGATACTAATCGGGTTGGTATGCAAAAAAGCTAAAACCTTAATTCTAATTATCTATTTAAAAAAAAAAACTTCTTTTAAATCCTATTTATGTATAACATCCACATATGTGCTTTGAAAGCACTATACAAAATAAGGCTATCATACTGGTAGCAAACACCAAGTCATTACTGTATTTCACAATTCTCATAGAAATTTGCTTTATCCCGTTTTTGAGGGTTTCACCCAGTTGCTCCCAAAAGTAGCGCCTATAATACTTCAGTCATCACTCAAACATTTCATTCTCTTAAACAGAAAGTTTGATTTGGAAATGATGTGATCTATAAGATTCCTAATGTAATTTTAAAATTTCATACCCATAAAAGTTTGCTTAGACTTCACTCATAAATTTATGTAAACATGTCAAAGGCACTCACATATAGAATGTCATAAGATTTCATTTGAACGCCAACACAAAACACGTATTTCATATAACTATCAGCAAGACTGTAAGATCGGCAGATTCAGAAAGTTCTGAACTTTCAAAACTGAAATGTTACATGTCCCTGCTTTAATTACTAGTCCATTTCTAAATGTCAAAGAAAAAACAAATTTCAGTTACTTGTAACTCATACACCAATAGCATTTATTGGTTTGGTAAAAACAAGCAATGTTAGTTAGATTTCATCATGAGCACACAACAAACCCTAGATTATCTTCTGATGGATTACCCACAGACTTCAGATTCCATGATCACTTTTTCATGCTTCTGGATCACTTCCTTCTACTGCTATCAGTAAACAGTCAAGGAATATTAATCTTAACATTTAAGTAGTAATCTTCAGGCTTAACCAGACTACATTAGCAACATAAAATAAGAAAACATTCACAATGCCTCTGAAAGTGAAACACGCCATATATCCGAGATTTTCTAAACATCGATCCCTTAGAACCTAGTGATCCTTCCCATCACTGGCACCTGTACTGCTGATGCTCCACTTCAGCCCACCAATGACTGCTAATATTTCTCCTGCCCACCTTATCTTGTGCATTTACTGCCTCTGAACTTACCATCCAACACTAAAACAAAACAGAAAAATTAAGTATATACTTGTTCTGTATTTTCTTCCCTCATGAAAACAGGGATACTAGTGCCTAGCACATGATATGCATTCAAAATCACAGAATTTGCTAAATGAATTTTGAGGCTACAAGTACAATTCCTCTGGGTTATATATGAGAAAATAACTCACTGAATCTGAAGAAATACAGGACACTAAACCGAACAGACCTTACAAACTCCACGCAACTGAGGTCCTTATTACATGATAGTCAAGAACACAGGCCTTACACATGGACAAAATTGGATTTCAGACCACTTATTAGTGACATCGTGGGCAAAATAAACTGTTCATGCCTCAATATACCCAATATGAAAGAGATGATAATAGCACCAACAGTGTTAAGGTGATTAAATGTGGCGATATGTGTAAAATACTACAGTATACGGCGACAAGTGTTTAATACAACTGAACAATTACTACTGTCCTCATCTCACTTAGGCTCCTTACTTTATTTTCTAGTATTTCTCAGTATTTATGCTGAGACTGATTATCGACTTTCTAAGTCCATACAACTGAGACAGAAGCAGATGAAAGAAATGAAATAGCCAGAAAGGAGAGCAGCAAAAGAGAAAATGAAAAATTGTAGTAACAAGATTTCCAAGGTACCAACTACAGCATAACACACAACGGTACACAAAGCCACCTGGACACAAGAAAAAGGTTCTATCAAAGCTCATATACTGTTTTAAAATAGCAAGAAAAGGTAATTCTAAAATAGGTAGGTTAACTTCAAAATTGATGCACTTTTGGTTTAAAAAAAAAAATCTTTCATTTCCTTCAGAGTTTACCTTCCAGAAAAACAGAATAAAGTAAATGAGACATTACTATCTGAGTGGAGTGGATATCTCTACTGTAAATACCACCCTCCCTATGCCTTTTTTGTTTGTTTTGTTTTGTTTTTTGTTTGTTTGCAAGATCATTCTTCCCTCATAGCCTGCAAGGTTCTATGTCAAGTCTGGATTTCAGGAAAGCAGTAAACAGAGGCATTCACTGTCTCAGTGACATTGCTACCACCTTGTAACACATCTCCATTTATTAATCCTAATTTCCTTTAGAAACAGAATAACCAAGGCCCTCTGAGATTAGTAAGAAAAAATAAGCAAACCTTAAAATGAAAACCACATTCCAAGTTTCTTAAAAGATTTTTTTGTTCAATTCTTTTTGTTGTTGTTGTTCAATTCTTTTGTAAAAACATTGGTCACCATTTAACATACAGTGGTAACAAAATGCACCCAGTTTACATGCATCAGCAAGTCAATAAACCATAATTCACAGACAACACGAATTTCAAATGAACAGTACTAAAGCAGCTCATGTTGCATTTACCATAGTTTTAGTGCTCCTAAGAGAGAAAGAGCTAACATGAGAAACAAGGAGTTCCAGTCTCAATCTGAAATAAGGTTCTTTGTGTAACTAACACGAAACAATGATTATAAATCATAGCTTAAAAGAATCCATTTTTCAGAAATCACTTGTGCAAAGCACCATATTACAGCAGAGTAAGATCTAGAAAAATGTATGCCATCAGTTAATGACCAAAGGGCTTCATTTTTTGAAAATTAATTCTCTAAATGATTCAAATTTTTTATTGTGACTGTAAAATAAAGTATCTTTCAGATAGGTTCTATATTCCATATTTTGGCAACTTAAATAATTCTGCAGATTTTCAATTAAACTGACAGATTCTGATAACCAGTCTGTTAACAATATAAATCCCATTAATAGTAGGTCTGGATTATTTTTAAGAACAAAAAATGAAAACAAAAGTTCTTTCTAAACTTATAGGTCGAGTTCCTGGATATGGGACTTAATAATAAGTTAAGCACCACGATAAAAATAAATTGTAAAAACAGAAAGTTAGGGGCAAAAGCATTTATACATTTACCAAAAAAAATTAAGTACTCTAATCCTGATAGGATTGATAATTGATAATTTGATAGATTGAAAATCTGAAATTTAAAGATATATTTTTGGTGTTTATATGTGATATACGGAAGACATAAAACACAATTCTGTTTAAGATTTCAAGTAATATAATCCTAATTTAATCAAATGAGAATATCACACTATTTTGCATAATAAGAATTTTATATATTTACTTTATGTTGTGTATTTTCCTTTTCCTCCAAAATTCATAACTAATGGATATCACTTAATTGTACTCAAGTACACAGAAGGGAATTTATGACACATTTTCTTGTTAAAAAAAAATCTCTGAAAGTAAGAGTTCAAAATAATCATTTGTAAATGAAACTTCAAAATAATATTCCAACAAAGACAGACATCCTATAAGTTGTCTTCTCTAGCATCTACTTAGTGACATAAATAATTTCAATAACCAAAACAGTAACTTATAATTTGTTTCTCTTTTCTATGATGTATTTACTGTTACAAACAGAAGTAATTTTTTAGCAGGTGCAACAGATAAAATACTAAAAAACTTAAAAGGTTTAAAATCTATGCAGCATACTCGATTACACGTAGGTTAGATATACAAGACTGGAAACGAGCAACTTCAACCAAGCATATGCCTTAAGTACTTGCACAAAAGAAGAAAAATATTGGGCCGGGGATTTACCTCAGCGGCACAAGCACCGCCCTGGCAAGCATGAGGTCGTGAGTTCAATCCCCGATACCAAAAAAAAAAAAAAAAAGACAACATGGGAGAAAATATTTCTCCTCATGTAACTTTTGACCAGATAATACAGTAAAAAAGCAAAATACACGACAGTTTTCACTTCAAAAGAAACTATCCAGAAATGAAGTTCACCAAACATTTAAAAACTGTACATAATAGAGTACTCAGATTCATTCTATTCAGATAAGATGGAAGATAATACTTTGGGGGGTAGGGGGGGACCTTCTCAGGCAATACAACTTGTATCTTTTACTACCTATACCATAAACCTTCTTGACAGTTTCCGATTCTACTTCACCAAAAAAAAAAAAAAAAAAAAAAAAAAAAAAAAATTAGCCTCTTTAATTCCAAGTGCCCTGTTCAATTTCTTAGATCCCCCTAATTCTGTAATCCTTATTCTAAAAGATTATACAATAATCATTTTCTTTCCTTTGGAAGGCAGAACTCACCACATAATTATTCATTTCAGGGAAATTAAAGGTAAAAAAAATCAACTAGAAGTAAGTACACTTGTTAGCACATACGGTTGTATGGAGACTTCATAATTTCTCTTTCTGATTAACTTCTGGTTCTTAAGACAGTATGGTCAGAAAATTAAAATGAGTAACATATACTTAAAATCTGCATTCATTTTGAATAGATGAGAGTTAAGAAAATTACTGAAATTACATGGTTTTAAATGTTTACTGTGAAACAGTACAAAATTGATGCTGCCAAAAAGAGTAAAAAAATCTCTAACTGATAGTAACCTTAAGAAACCTGAAAAAAATCTTAAGGTTGAATCGTATCTATCAGGGAATAACAACAACAACAAATACTTTCATGCATATACACATTAAGTAACAAATAAGCAAACCCCAAGTCAGTACAGTACAACGACTGAAATTTAAATAATATTTTGATATATAAAGAAACAGAAGAAGATAAAATGTTGACTGCCACTGATGAAAAAGCATTTCAACAGTTTACACAAAACAATAATAAACAGTTTTTTTAAAAAGGATGTCCTATGAAGACCAAGCCACAATAAGTTAGTGTTTTCCACATACATGCTGAATTATTTGATCCCATATCTACACAAGGTTTCTGTCTTAACTCTTAAATGTTGTGACAGCATGTCTAATAACTGAGGTACATTAGTTTACATCTTTTTATAGGTATTCTAAGCAGACTAATTTTTCTCTTCCAGTTTTTCATCTTCTTCACCTCCTCCAAAGAATATCAAAGGGAACATTCCTAGAATGCAGCCAATAGTCACTCCAACAGCTTTGCCCTAAAGAAACAGAAAAGAACAATTTTTAAAAGGTTACTATATATCTCTGAAAGAGGTACTTTTGTTTAACTATCTACAATAATTCGACCATCAGTGTATTTGATGATTATAGTAACAATTATAAAAAATAGCAGGGCATGATGGCGCATGCCTTTAATTCTAGCTCTTGGGAGGCTGAGGCAGGAGGATCGCTGGGCTAAACTACACAGTGGAAATGAACATTAATTATCATAAAAATAACATCAAAGAAAGTCAAATAAAAAGCACTTTTAAAAAATTGTACATACGTTTGAATGTCAGAAGAAGAGATAGCTCAAAACCCCTCACCAACTACCCTCAATATATTTGGATTTGATACCCCTTGTATACATTCCTTTCCGATATTCATTCCCAAGTACACCTAATTATATATAGATATAATCAGCTTTGTAAATGCAGCTTTGTTTTTCAGCCTCACTCCACTCCCTACAGCAACATGTTATAATAAACTCCTTTCCATACTGCTGTGTCAATTTAATACACACTTCTAACTTCTTCTGAATTGGCAGGCCTATAATCTACTTAAAAGTTCTCTTTACCATACAAAAAACCCCACTCCTACCTGTTCACCATTGTGATGTAACAATGAAACTTCTGTGTACAATTCTTCAGTGACTTATTTTAAAATCAAAAGCTAATATTTATGTATCTTCACAGACTAACGTCATGCTGTACACTCTCGACAAAACTGCGTATACACATGCCAACTTCAACATATTATAAATACACATTGTTTTTCTGCAATTTCACTTATATCATGAACAATCTTAAATCTTTACTTCTATAAATGATATTTAAAATATGTATCTCTATGATAATTGTAAGTTTAAACACTTTCCAGCTAACTCTCATTTCCTCATCCGAACACTGAGACTCTTACCACGTGCCCCACTCTGTGCTGGCCACATGAGGGGGACAGCCTAATCAGACGCAGTCTCTCTCCCCGGAAGTACACATTTAGGTACACGGAGGACAAAATGACTCCTTGCCAGCATCACAGATGCTATGATAGCTACATAATCTATGGTTTTAAATAAAATGCATTCTGCACATTGCCACTTAGCTAGCAAGTCCTACAGTCTTTTTTTTTTGTTGTTGTTGTTGTTGTTGTTGCGGCACCGGGGATTGAACTCATAGCCTCGCACTTGCCTGGGCAGGCGCTTAAGGCACTGAGCCAAACTCCCAGCCCTGGTTTGTTTGAGGCAGGGTCGCACTATGTAGCTCAGGCCGGCCTTGTGCTCGCGTTGTAGCTCAAGCCGCCCTCGAACTCACAACGCTCCGCCTACCTCAGCCTCCCGAGTGCTGGGATTAAAGGCATGCGCCACCACGCCCGGCTCCTACAGTCTTTCTAACAAAACACTGGGACATTAATGTTTTGCTAACAGCTTGCACAACACTTTTTCATCTATCTTATCTCAAGGTTTTTGTCAGTGGTGGTAACAGTAGCATAAATAGTCAAATCCATCATCTTCATTATATCTAAATGTTAAAAGGTACCATTCTCCAGAGTTTTAACAAGCGGAAACTTTCTTCATTCCAGAGGCTGCTAAAGTTAATCCCAGATTCTTATTTTGACTTAACACTTGTGTTTGTTTATGTACTCAAAGGGACTATACCCTACTTTAGACTCCTGACTGTCCTGAAAGGACCAGTACTAACAGACTCCATTTCCACTTCCATCCATTCTGTTGGAATACTTTTACTTCTTTTACTACTGTCCATGTCAGCCAAGGCTTTCCTCTCCTTCACTTTAGGAATGATAGTCAGTGAATCCTAACCCAGCTGTCTCAAAGAGAAATAATTCACAAGGCCAGAAAGGGAGGAAAGAAGTAATGATCTTCTTCTGACTCTGACTCAGGCCCTCAAACATTGTTTTTCCATTGTAAAAAGTTATTTACATATTATTAGGATTTATGATACTCTAGGACCTACACTACAACTAATCTGAGAACTTTAGTCTGACTGAAATACTGTTTTATCAGAAATATTTTACAAGTTCAAAAACCCAAGTTTCAAATGAAGTTTTAAAATACAGCCTATGCTAACTGGATCTACATGTGTATTTTTGTGCCTTCCATTATGGGTAATTTTCAGAGATACCTTATGTCATGAATAAATGGCTGATCACTAACCTCAAATACGTTAGACTGCGTATAATCAAAATGCTGTGTTACAAAGCAGATTTAACCCTAACCTAAGCATGCAGAGCCAATGATGAAGGAATAGACTCTCTGCTTCGATATGTTGGTGGGACTTTATCAAAGCACACAATACATACAGATATACTAGTCTAGTAAACTGAGGTACTTTTGTCATAAAATAAGGTAAACAAGCCTCCTTATAGAAAGAAAACAGAATTATCAATTACAAGAGAAGAGGAGACTTCCAGGAAAACCAAACTTTTTACCGATCTCAACTGTAACATACAAACTTACTGTAAGACAAATTCCTAGAATATCTTTTTCCCCTAATAACTCTGGCTGATATCTGATACCTCATATCACTTCTATTTACCTACACATTTGGGCATTGGGACAAATACAACATAAAAGCCTCAAATTAACATGCTGCTTACTTCACATTGTACTTTCTTAAGACTTACTATCCTTTATAAAATAAAACTTGTAACAAGCAAATGGTCTTCATTTGATTTCTATACACGTTCTACATTTCACTTGAAAGCTACACACTTCCCAAGTTTAGTAGTGAAGTTCTCTACTACTATAATACAAAGTATAAAAGTCTAAAATGTTCAAAGATACCTGTCCTGACTTTAAATATTGCATTTAAAGTGACAAATGATAAGTTTAATTCAATCTTAGCCTACACATATAGTTCTATACTTTATATGGACATTTTTCAAGTACAAGTTCTGTTTATAGTACTTCCAAAAATTTCATTTTAATACCTTCACTAAAACAAATTCAGTTTAACTTCATTTAAATACATGAACCTTACATACAATCTTTTTCCTCACCTCCTACTAACATTTCAATCCACTCCCACTTAATTTTCCCTCTCCCAGTAGTCCATGGAAATCACAAGAAATGACCCCCAAAAAGCAACTTCAGTAGTACCATGGAATCAGTGAGTTCTAGGAACCCCTAAGGATGTAAAATCTACAGGAAGAGAGTAGTATTTGCATATAACATATATATCTCCTTCTGTATACTTTAAATCAACTCTCAATTACTTACTGTTCTTAATACAATGTAAATGCTATTTAGTTGTTATACTGTATTGCTTAGGGAATAATGATGAGGGAAAAGTCTGTACCTGTTCAATAATGGTACAAATTCTTCCATCTATAATCGTCTGAATCCACAGGTGCAGAACCAACAGAAACTGAGAGCCGGCCATATATAGTAAATCTTAGGAACCTTACTTTATAGCAAGAGAACCTGATTGTCACTTGTTGCTTCTTTCAACTTTTTCCTTGCAAATCTCCAAAGACCATGAGCCTGCAGGTGGTTTCATTCTGCACATTTTCTCAATCGTAGGAAATTTTAGAGTGCAGCAGAATTACCTTCAGGGCTTTTTAAATACAAGCTCCACATCTTACCTATACAATCTCTCACTCTGTAAAGCTGTAGCAGACAGACTTTAAAGCGGCCACCACAACCTGTTCCTTCTGGTATTCATGCGTTTACATAAACTCCTCCCCTAGAACATGAGCGAGACACTCTAACGTGTCTAACCAACAGCGAAGCGGGTATGACATGTTGCTCTGTGATTATATTACATTTGGTTAAAGACTCTGTCTTGCCTGCAGACTTATTTTCTCTCCCCTACTGGCTCTGAAGAAGGTGCCTTGTCCTGAAGGGCCTATGGAGAGGGCCACATGGAAAAAAACTGTGATCGAGTTTTAGACAGTGAGGGAAGCCTCTAGGAGATAATGACAACTTCTAATCAACACATACAGCAAATTCTGGCCAGAAGTTTGAACCTTTACTGCCACAAGAAATAGCAAGGTATGATCAAAAAATACAATTTATGGAAATAAAAGTATCAACTGATTATTTTTTAAAAAACAAAAATACACTAAATGTTTAATCTCTTAATTTATTATAATAAAAGACATTGTCAATGATTTCACTAAAAATACTTGCCCTCTCTTCGAATACACTTACTCCATCATTCTTGTCCCTTGCTGAATCATTCCTGAAAGTCCTTTTTCTTGAGTGTCTAGTTGTAGAGTTGTGACTTTCTCTAAGTTCTGAACTGATTCAAGTCATTTTGACTTTGGGGACGAGTCAGAACTTGCCTGGTGCCAGCTCTGGTGAGTAAGGTCAATGAGGATGCACTGCGCTACTCTAACATGCCTATATTTTTGTGGGATGGCACTCCCCAGCAGCATTCCCCACATTTTTGAACATACATGTAAAGACACTCATGAAAAAAGACTTCCAGAACTGCTTCAGAAAGTGGTAAAGACCACAGGATAAGTGTGTTGGAAACAAAAGTTTTTTGAGGGGATCAATGGCAAGATGTCTTTTACTGTGATAAAATTGTATTTAAACACTCATGGCATGTTTTGGCCACCCCTAGTAATTTTGTGAACAACTTGTCTGGGCTTGGAGGTGGACAAATCTCCAGCTGAAGTTCCAGACAAGAACCAAGTCTAGCCCACACAGTGACTAAAGCCATTCAGAGGACCTGGATAAGCTGCGCCTGGTCTCCTGACCCACAGAAAATGAGAGGTGTGATATGTGCTGCTATACGCTGCTGATTTTTTTATACAGCAATGGTTAGGCCTAAGACGGAGACTGACAGTTTACATTGCTAACACGTTCCTACATGCAGTCAGTCCTGCTGGTCCAGTACCATACATGAAGAACCACTCCCCTATAATCGCACCATCTCTCATGGTTTTAACTCTAGTGTACCTTACCAGTAAGACCTAGAGTGACCTTTCTATTTAATACCACAATTTGCCTAATCTTAGTACTCCAACCTCTTTTACCCTGCTCAGTCTTTTTTTTCCACATAATAATTATTATTTTTCTAATATACTAAATATTACATCTTTTTATTGTCTTCTCTTCCTCTGCTAAATGCATGATTCACCAGGGGGGGAAAAAGGTCCTTTGATAACACAGATATTCAGAACTTCTAGAACCGTACTTTACACATAGTAGATAAACAACAAATACTTATTGAATGATGACTGATACTCACCATTTCTGATTCAGATCTCGCTAACACTTGACCATTAATCCAAAGGCCTACTAATTGTCACTCCTTGTATGCCCTGCTAGCATCTTAAATTCATCGGGCCCACAACAGAACTCATTATCTTCTCTCACAAACTGAATTCTTCCGTCTTTTCTTGACTTGATTGGTAGCATCATGATTCATCCAGTTTCCCTCCTAATTAAAACTCTTCACTAGTTCATCATCATCAATGTATGAGATCTGAGCTCCTTGAAAGAACATACACAACGCCTCATCCACCTGATTCAAGCTTAGTTCTTCAATAGAGTTTTCTACTACTATTTGTACTCACAACTCCTATATCCTATATCCTTGAAATACGTAACTTCTTGTATTTCTCTGAAAACATCCCCTTTTTTCAGTCACGCCCTCAGTATACTCATTCTCCTACTCATCTGGTAAATGTTTCACCAATAATTCAAAAATCAGCTTAGATCTACGAATTATCAAAACATCTCCCTACCAAAAGAAATCTCTCCACACAAAGAATTAATTCACTTATCAGTGCTATTGACTGAACTTGTGCATAATTCTGTTACTGCACATGCCATACTAAGTGATAACTGGCTAGTAAACAGATTATTGTTTTATTGAAAACTGCCAAGACTTACATCAATTTAACAACTTCACTCATATCAACTTTAGTCTCAAAGCCCTGGGGATACAGCTCAGAGGCAGAGTGCTTCCCTAGCACACCCACGGCCCTGGGTTCAACTTCCCTCAACATCATCACCACCAAAAAAAATTAGTCTCACAGTTCTCAAGGGCCACAAACTCTGCCTACCAAATTCATTATCATTAACCACATAAATTACTTACCAAATGTGTACTAACACGTGTTTGCCACATGTCAACTTGCTTTGGTGTGAGGTCAGGAATTGATAAGCCTAACCGGGAAGCCAAAGCTTCAACATAACCTGCAAGTCTTTAAAAAAAAAAAAACAAGAGATCAATAGGTTTTTAAAGAAATATAGAAGAGTCTTCAGACAGCAAAAAGTAATCATTACAAAAAGAACCAAGATAATTTTACTTCTTGTGCTTGGTACTCTAGAAATGGCACAAACATTTCTTACATTTATTTTTATTGTGTATATTGGTTTTAAAATATTTTCATACGAATGTATTTAACACAGGTCAATTAACTTAGAGCAACTGCTCTCTATTATTATGTTTAAAAAAAATTCAAGGGTATACAAAAAAATTTTTTTACAAATGATTACAATATCTGTACTTATTCTAAACTCAAACCAAATTACTTAAACATAATATAAATTAATAACTATTATCAGAAAGCGAAAGGTTTTAAAATCTTATCAGATTGGAATACAAAGAATGATATCCTAGAATTCTTAGGCCAACCTCAAGTATTTTATCAATTCTAAGTTGCCTCCACTATTATATATAATCTTACTTTATGAACTCTTAAGAAAGAAAAAGTTTGTCAATTTAACTGGATGTATGGATCCCATTATTAGTTAGGTTTATAAAAACTGAATCTAAAAATCCAACAATGTAGTACTTATTATTCAGTGATAGTGAAAATATGGTAGAGAAGAAATACTTTTTAAATATAAAGACTCCTAGTAAATTCATCTTTAGTCAAAAATAATTGTCCTATGGTACAATCTCAAGCTAAATCACTTTAAAATCTATTAGATTTAATTTTATTAAATACGTCAGAAAGCTATATAGTCATGATTAACTTTAAAGTTGGAAAGTAGAAAATGGAACAATTAAAAGGGATATCACGATGGACTTATATCAAGAATTCCAGGAATATGATATTCCAATCATGATACTAAAACAAGCAAACTGCTTTTAACAGTAGCTTTGGCCCAAAACTCTAGAGCAGTGACGGTGAACCTTTGAGAGTTTTCAATGATGCAAACAGCCCACAGCAGAACACATGCTATAGGTTCACCACCACTGCTCTAGTGCATAAAGTCTAATACTAAGGATTGAATACTTATAAAGCTGTCTTTTCCTAGATTATGGGGCTAATTTGACTTCCACTGAGACCAAATCCAAATCACACCGCTAAAATTAGCCAAAAAAGGAAGACACAAAGTCAAAGCAAAGCAAAACAGAGATATTCATCATAATTACTAATGCCAATTTCTCAGGCTTCCAAAAGCTCAGGAATAAGCCCAGGCCATCTGCTACTTGAAAGAAACAAAGCTTTTTATAACTAGTCATCCTCAAGCTGTTTCATCATTTCTAATACATGAAATGGAGACAGAAAATGACCAAATACATGTGTCAAGCATTGGAGCTATGGCTCAGTGGTCAAGTACATGATTAGCACGGACCAAGCCCTCAGGTTTAATCTTTAACAACATTATTGTTACTAAATACATACATATATATATATATATATATATATACACATACATACATACACACACATATATATGGCTATATATTTGTATGTATGTGCATGTGTGTGTACATGAGTGTGCTTTGGGCCATCATTTCTTTTGAAAGTTTCACTCTCCAGTAAACATGTCCAATCAGTATTCTCAAATTTATTCTCAGTATCTCTTATCTCTGGACTTTATGGAAAAGGGATAGAGTGGAATAATGATATAGGTTCTTGCTTTTAATACTCATTTACCCATAGAAATGCATGTGAAATATATGTTCAGTAAATGTAATTCCATTTTGTTTATGTTATAGTAATTTTAGAATAAATTTTTGTATATACCATAATGAGAAAATCTCATGCCCAGAAACACTGACTCTGTACGACTGGGGTATAACTAAGGCAACTATATTGGAGGCACGCTAACCAAATATTCAGCACTATTGGCTCATAGTATCAAATTCCAAAATTTAGCACAAAATAAGTTGTCCTTTTTATGCTTCTCAATTAAAGGAAATCTGAGAAGCAAAGAATATATAACTCCCCAAATGTACGAATGAATAAATGAATGAACCTACCCAAGTCCAGCTAAATCTGACACAAGATTTCCCAAAGCAGCAGCTAAAAATTTAAAAATGGACAAGCAAATTGTTACAGAAAAGTAAAAAAAAAATCATAATATATCACTGTGTAATCCACTGGTCTGGAAGCATCATTACATTTATCTGATTCCAACAACTGTACCCAAAACAACTCACTGGATACCTCGAAATCTCCAGAGTTCAAAACAGAGCGTATGTCTGAAACCAGTTTTCTACCTCCATGAAGTAGTAAGGGTTTTTTTCCCCATTATATCAACCACTTTCTATTTTGGTTTCAATATTAATACATTTATACAACACTTTATTCATATATTTTATATAGTATTTATTTCGGGGAATTCAGACAGTTGGACATTAAAGAATACCATACAGACAACTCTAAAGAGTCAAGGAAAAGAAATGCTTCTTGCTCTAACTCACTTTACCTCATAGTTTGTTACAACAACACACAACCATTTCAAAATCTCACTATCATGAATAAAGTGATAAGAGATAGAATTTCAATCTTATATTGCATTTTAAAATCTTTCTATCCCACTAGAAAATAAATAATTTAATAGAGACAAAGGGTAAAAGAGGTTGGAGGTATTACTGAATTCCTGCATGAACTTGTCTTAACATAGATATAACAGAGTACTTTTACTCATTAACTAACATCAATTACCTATAATTTTTCAGAAAATAAGAAGTGCTACATACACAAAACTAAGAATCAGAAGATTATAACTAAGGAGATAAATAGAAATCTCAATAAATAAATTAATTCAAATAAATTATCCTCTTCTAAATATAACCCATCAAAATGCTTTATAAATATGGAGACAATGAAATAACAATTGCTGTAATTAAATACCTGCCATCGTTGAAATTCCCAAAATAATTCCAATAGACAACTCAATCTGGGTTCCCTGAAAAATGATTAAAAAAAAAATCTTAAAAATTGAAGCTGAAGCGATAATAAAAATAACAAAGAGGCAACAAAAACATAGAACAGTTATATCAATATGTCAGTGCAGACAAATGCAAAATTGGAAAATTATAGCCATAAAATATGCAGACAAATGCATAGTGAAGTAATTCACTTAATCGTTAAAACCATATATTCATGCAGAAATCAGTAATATTTTATTCATTGAAATTAAGGCTTCATAAAAATTAAGGCTTTATAAAAAATTGTAATAAACACAGAAATACAATTAATTAATAAAATCCCAAAATTTTTGTTTTTTTCTATCACAGAGAAAGATGTGTTAATATTTTCTGAATACAAGATCAACTCACATAATCTTAAATTCTGGATGATACCCTATACTATTGTTATTTACTCTATCAAAGACTAAAACTAGTTTCTAAAGAAACAAGGGTTTGTAAAACTACCCTCATGACATTTAAATCTTTAACCATTAAGTGATGAAACCATATAATTCATTCATAAGTAGTAACAGCATTTAGTGTGACAGGTCTATAATAAAAGTGAGGTGCCACTGTATTTCTACTGAATTCATTTACTGAAACTTTAAGACCTTCTACATTTACATCATTGTTCCTCTGAAAAAAAGAACCAAAGTGAAGAAGATGAAATTATCTTCATAGTCTACTACAACTAATGAGGAAGAAATCCCAGGATCTATAGTATTGTGCTAATTCAGGCATAATCCTTCACCAAGGCTGTACTTACTTTTCAAAAGATCTCTTGAATACTGACATTTGAAAGCTAACTTTTAAATTTCTATGATGTGCCAGGGAAAAAAATGTTCCATTACATAGGTATATTGCATTACTATCAATTATTTGCAAACTGAAAAGAAGATGAGTTTCCCTTAATTTTCTTGTCTGTAGGATTTTTGGTTCCACCCTTTAAGACAATTACAGTTGAATATGAATGAAATAATCTAATGCATGAACTTCCCAGGCACTTAAAGTTACAAGTTTTCTGAAGGCACCCAAAGAAAAAGATTCTGAAAACAAAAGGGAAAGAAAAAAACTAGCACATTGAAAAAGAATGAAGATGTATGTCTTTATTTATAAATGAAGGGGGGAAAAAAAAAAACCTGGAGCACCCTATAGAAGAAAGGTCCTTCACCACCACAATGTACAACAAAGATACATGCCAACTTGATGCAATGAATCATTGGCAATGACCAAGAAGAATTTCTTTGCAAAATATGTATTTAAAAAGTATGTGCTTAATCATTTGGCTAAATTTCAGATCCTTAAAGGTCCTCCTAAAAACATGAAAAGCCTACCAAGTTCAAAGATGGTTAAAGAGCAATAGACTTCCTTCTTTACTCTGTCTCACATTTACGTAAAATTGTATGTTAACAGGTAAAGTAGAAACTATAAATCTAATAGTTGCCTTAAATGTATACCTGGTTTATCACCTTAATACAATGAATCTTCTTAATTTATTCCAGAATTCTTAAAAATTCCGTCCTAATTAAATTTTAAGAAAAGTAACCCCAAAACCCACTACAAGTTACAGAATACAATTCAATAATATAAAAAGTTAATAAAACTATGAAACCTAAGGTTCTATTAATAGCAGCAAATAATAAAGATCTAATTCATTATAAGCAGGAATATAGGACTCTGTTCTTATAACTACAACTAGGGTAGCAGCCAGCAAAGTACCTCTGGTAGAAAGGAAGAAAACACCAAACATCTACGGCAAAAGAAGACAGAAGAATCAAGTAACACCTTACTCTCAAAATAGTAGCTGTTCTACAAGGTAAGGAGGTAATCAGTGTTTAAAAAAAGTTCTTCAGATAACAAAGATCATTTATTTATTTCACTTCTTATAAATTCTACAGTTGTATCATTTACCTATTTTAGTCTCAGCATTCTGTCACAACTCCTCACTGAAAAATGTCACTGTGAACTAATCTGTAATTAACACAGTACAGTGTTGTTGTCATACCTATCACTCCTATCAGTAGCTGATGTCAGGGTTGAAAATAATTATTTCAGTAAAAACTAGTGATAAATCCCTGAAACTGTATTTTGATGTAAACAGAATAACATGTTACTATTAATGAGAGCCAATCATCTCAGGCTGGAAAAATAGTCTACTCTCAGTTATATAACATTGTTAAATGGAGCACAGGTCAGAGCAACAAGACTAAAATAACTCCACTCTCAATGTGAGGGCTTCATTGGGTTTGGTTTGGTGGCTATACTCAAACAAAGACAGTTGTTACTTTAGATATTTACTTTAAAGAAGAGTATACTGCGAAGGTCTTATTCAGAGGCTAAAAAACTACCAGTTTCCCTCTTGTAATCTCTCCTCAACACATTCGAACCTCTCTCTTTATGCAAATTTTTCTCCACAATTAACTACAGCAAAAGATAATGTGCCAGCATTTGAGTATGTAAGTTCTACCATACTGAGGTGAAAAATGTAACGGCTATTTAGGTGGTAGTATGGGTCAGTAAAGAGAACCTAGTGAAATCATGTGAAAATGAAAGAAATGTCTGCCATAAAGATACTTCAAATCAGACAGTCTATTCATGAACCCACAAAGTCTTACCTACAGCTTATGAATTCATCACAATGGAGTTTCCATTTCACTTAGACTGGATTACATTAACTAATCTACCTAATTCAAATTTAGTAGCTTCAAAAAAGACAGTATGGTTCTCAATGCAGTGGCACCTTGACTCAGGAACACTTTTGTTTGCAAACAAGTTGGTTCATAAATAGAACTGTTTGGCAAAATTGTGCTTGTTTGCAAACCCTGCAATGAATGACAAACCCTGCAACAGGTGACAAACAGGAACTGTGGGCATCTTTCCCACACAAACACAAATGTGGTCATCTTTTCCAAAATCATAGAACAAATTAAGTTCGTGAATGGAGGTACCGCTGTACTTGATTAAGTTTCTACATTCACAGATGTACAAGTTGACAAATTTTATACTTATATGTATACTACAAAAATGTCATAACCAAGTCAAAAACTACCATTTTGGAATTACGTTTTAGGGGCACTCATTTAATGTGTGTCAATCTTTAAAAATCTGGTGTTGCTAGACTACTCAAGAATTTCCCTCGACCGGTGCACACGACACAGCTGCGTCTGATACTGCCCTGCCGGGTGAACTCCTCGGGTATCTCCAACAGGTGACAGCACATCTGATCCTCATTAGCCTGCATGTAAGGTTAGACTACGTAGGAAACAAGTACTTCCTGAATGAACTAACTTTAGATATTCTTTATCATCTGTATAATATAATGGTTACTTTTTTAAAATCCCTATTTTGAAACCAATTCTATTTATGTCTATTTGCAATACACACGAACTCCAGAACACCAAAAACAAAAGTCCTGCATTGCTTGTGTATTTTCCTCATATTCAACAATTCTAAAATTGTCCTGTGTTTTTGGTTTTTTATTGTTTTGTTTGTTGGTTTTTCTGAGCCATGGTTTCTCCAGTTCAAGCTCCAACTAGGAGCAATCCTTCTGCCTTAATTACCCAAGTACTGTGATTACAGGTGTGTGTCACCATGCCCAACCGTTTTTTTCTTTTTTTTGAAAGCAGGCTCCCGCAACATAGTCTAGCTATAGTATAAATAATAGGTAATGTAATGTTTTTCAAAGTTACAGCCAGTGTCAGACTCTCAGTTTTAATTCAAGAGAATGTTGACATTCTTAAATGACTTCTAATTGAGAACTCATAAACTAGATACTCCTTTGTCCTACTGGGATACAGGTAACAGGCTTTTGATGCACTTACTGCTAATATCTAAGAAAGATGACTTTGCATAAAGGACTTAAAAAATATGTACTGAAAGCACATAACTGCCTTCTAAACTGAACTATATAATCAACCCATTGTATTTGGATGAAATTAAAAAGAAATAAAGAGGGTAAAGAACTCAGCAGTTTTAGAAGACTTGCATTTTAATCATGATCTACTCCTGGTTAGGAATATGGACCATACATAGGTACCCAACAGCAAGAGGAATGATTAATGGTAAGAAAGATAAACCAGTCATCCTTGAGATTAAGCCACATTTTTAAGGAGCATTCTTACATTAAAATGACCATAGCAAAGGGGGACTTTCCTTTGCAATACAACAAAATTCAGAATGGCAATATACTCAATGTTCTAATCTGAAATTTAAGACAGCTTCGGATTAAATAGCTAGACTAGAGGCCAGACCATGTATCAAAAGCCTACTAAACCATTTTTGGATGGGAAAACTCAATACGGAATTTTAAAAAGTATATGTGGGATGACTATAAACACAAAGAACATCAGAAAAATTTTTGTTTAACAAAATTGCCAAACTAGAACAGAATAATATAAGCCCTATATGGTTTGTCTAAATGTTCTGCCAAAAGTCTTAATGATAAATATATATGATACCTTCAAATTGAGCTAGTTTTGTTAATATGAAATATAGTAAAAATAAGTTTGTTCGTTATGTTAATTAAAATTTTATAACTATGATACGTAAATCAGAAAAATGTAGACATTAATTTCTTTATCAATTCAAAATAGAAGTGGTGAGAAAAAGAACTTACTGCAACAATCATAATTGCATTATCCAAAAAGCCAAACCCTACGAAAGGTATCGCATTGTGGATGAATACTGAAAAACATCAAGAAGAGAAAAATATATTTTAAAATTTCCATAACTTTAGAATGACAAAAACAGATCATATAATTAAAGCCTCCCAAACTGACTTGATAATTTTTAGAATTTGCTTTTCAATAGATCCTGATACTACTGTAAGTTTCATTACTTGGTAAAAGTTATGCTGGAGAAACAAAACAGTGTCTAATATGTAAAAAGAACTGTGCTGGGCTTTTGCATGTAATTTATAAAATTGCCAAGGTATAGTCAATATCAAATTAACTGAGGACTTTTTGTGTGTGTGTGTTTTTTTTTTTTTTTTGGAACTGAGAATCAAACCCAGGACCTCATGCTTCCCAGGCAGGCACTGTGCTGCTGAGTTATATTCCTGTCCTCTGAGAACTTTTTTTCAATACACATCAAAACTCTTGAGTTTTATACTATATCAAAAAAATAGTCCCTTAAGCCAACTGACTACATGTATTAACTGACTTAGGAGTTCGAGGCCAGCTTGGGCTACAGCGTGAGCACAAGGCCGGCCTGAGCTACACAGTGCGACCCTGCCTTTTTTTTCCTTTTAATGGAGTTAAGTCCACAGAAAGTATAATTAAGATATTACCCAAAAGTTATGAAAGGTTGGTATTATTATAGTAACTCCTATATTGACTCCTATATGAATCATTGAAAGCTGATAAGCAGTAAAACAAGCAAACAAAACCTACTTCTACCCACAGTCACTGTCAAAAGCTAAGATCAATGGGAAATAAAAAATACAGTATTATATATAATAGGATTATAGTTATATAATGATAGTATGTAATAGGCATATAATAGTTCTTGTTAATTAAGTAAAACTATCCATGATCAAGAACAAAATAATTATGAAGATTAAAAACCTATTAACATGATAAAAATCAAATAGCATATTAATGAAGTGGGATTCAAAGACTTTAGCCTTAAAATTCTTTTACTTTTTGCTTATCTAGGTACTTACCAGATAAAACATTCACAATCTTACAATAAGTAGCTTCTAAAACATATACACAATCCCAATTTTCAAAAACATAAACTTAATAGATCAAAAGTGCATATAACATTTTTAAGTGCACTAAAAATACATATATATATACATATATATACACTACAGAGAAAGCTACTTCAGTATATCTGAAAATCATCCTTCCAGTGGCCTTTGAAACATAAAAATGGCAAAATACTGATGAAACCAGTTGGGATTGCTTAGCTTGGAGTTAATAGCATCTCTAAAACTGGCCAGTTACAAATATATCTTAGATTTCAGATGTTAAGGACAATAAATTAAGATTATACTCATTACTATTATTCTGGTAAAAAGTTGGTCAGTAAACCAAAGCACATTGCTATAATGGCCACTGTGTTTTTGGGGGGTTTTGGTGGGGGGGGTTTGTGGCACCAGAGATCGAACTCACAACTTCACACCTGCTAGACAGGTGCTTAGGCTGCTGAGCCAAACTCCTGGCCCTAGTTTTTTGAGGCAGGGTCGCACTATGTAACTCAGGCTGGCCTTGAGCTCACGTTGTAGCCCAAGCTGGCCTCAAACTCACAACGCTCCTCCTACATCAGCCTCCCGAGTGCTGGGTTTAAGGCGTGCACCACCATGCCCGACATTATAATAGCCACTTTGAACTACAGATATATTTTTATGTTTACACCTAAATGAGTATTATAAACAAAAATTTATTTTCAACCCAAAGGAAAAAATGTGATTTCCTAAAAAAAAAAAAAAAAAATTGTGTGTGTGTGTGTGTGTGTGCGCGTGCATTGGGTGCTATCCTGGGAACCTGAAATACAAGAGTTGATTCCCAGCCCTTAGAGGATTTTAGGTATGATGACATATCCACATAAATGGTTAATTTCAAGATGGCCTACCTAAAAAATGATAAAGCATTATATGACACTACCAAAACAGATTTTATGAATCTAGGGAAAACTAGCAAAAATTACCTGGGAAGAGAAGTCTTAAAAAACTCTTAAATTGTTCTGATATTTGAGGAATGATACTAACTTTTAATATAAATTGTATTCTACTTTGAAAGGAAAAAGAATCAGCTATTAAATAGTTTTTCTCTATATAAATTTGCTATATAATGATCTCCTAATTTTTGATTTTTTCAATTTTCTTTGGAAAACACTATTCTGTAATTCAGCAGTTACTAGTAAATCACATTTAATATTCAGCTTTAATTTACAACCTACTCATTCACTACATAATTCTCTTCTTCCATTATCTTTATAATAAGATCCTAAACTCCTTTACATAAGTTAGTCTTGTAATATTTATTCCTATCAAAAAGAAAGAACACTACTACCATTATAATAGGTTTTTTCTTCTTGGTGGTTTTAAGTGAACTTTACTTTTTTTTACTGTTTGTAACAGTTAACAAAAAGCATTTTCCACATCAGAAAACAGTTCTACCCAACTAGGAGCCTAGAAACTCTAATTATGCAGTTATGTGACTTACATTCAAACACATTCTTTTTTTTCTGTAAAGTAAATACACACTGAATTTTCCCTGGGAATTAAGAACATTTCTACAATATGTTTAATTCTCTTTCATTCTAGGTGGTAAAGATATTTTAACATTACTAGATATTTTTGAAGAACAGTAGATATTCCATAATACTGTGATGTCTTAAACTGTTTATAAAGTACTTCTGCATAATAAATAGGATAATTCACTCTTATCTGGAAAGATTTGGGTTACTTCTGTGCTATCAGTAAATGACAGTTATTTCAAATCTAAAATACAGATGCACAAACATTTAACAATTACACAGTCATTACCATATCTCAGCTGTCCTGGGGTGGGTGGTTGAGCTTCCAATTTCTCTAAAGGGGAAAAAAGAGCATGGGGCAAGAATTAGTTACAGCAGCATGATCTTTTTATTACAATGAGGAAAGCACCAACAGACTCACAAAATGGGAGAAATCAGAGTTCATGCAAAAATTGTATTTAGGTTAATGGGCCAAAGTTATCCATTTACAAGAATATTAATCAGTATGGATTAGATGACAGACAAACAGACAAAGCTGAGTTACAACCCTACAATGTGCCCTATACCCCTCGGTGAACCACGTCTTTTGTTTTCCTTTTAAGTTTTTGCACTTGTATGAGACTATTTATATTATAGTAGAAAAACACTCCAGAAATACAGTTACTGTTTTTTAAAATGGTAACTCTAGAGGATGTCAAAATATATACAAATATTGAAAGTGAACAAAGAATACTCAAGGACAACCAGGCATTATTTTAAAAGTGCAAAGTAATATTTTTAAAGTAATATAGTTGCAATGATGAATTTACTGAGTAATGCAATGTTGTTTCTGGGTTGTGTACTGTTGCTTAATTAATTTCATTTGGTAATATACTGAATATTTTTATTTTTGATACTTACATGAGTGAATAATAGGGAGTATTCTATACACTGCAACAACCAAAAATGTATCATGCTATTTAAAATTGCCAGTAACATATTAGTTATGTCATAATTTTCTCAAACATTAATGTATCTTTAAGTGCTATCATCATGTGAAGAACTGACGATTATTATAAAAAGCAGCCTACCTAATCTTATAGCAAGAGCCACGTTGCCATTTTAAATTTAAAAGGTAGAGAATTCTCCCTTCTCTATCCTCACCCAATCCAATATAACAAATAGATAACACAGAGACAAGAATTTATACAATGGATCACTCTCCTCTAATGATTTAGTACAACCAGACTATCCAATGAAAAACACTGCAAACTGGATATAAACCTTCTATAATATTTATTTATAACTTAGGGCAGGCAATATAAAAACTGAAGAATTTAGTTTAAAAAAGCAAATAAATCTCCACTGATAATCCCTATATAAAAGAAATGTGGTCCATGTTTGTGACTGGAATTTTACTATGACATATAGTCTCATAATAGCATTATAATAAGAAATATACTACAATCTGGGTTTAATCAATTATGCTATTCAGAAAGTTTTAAAAATAAAAGTTTATAAATTTTGATTTTTCTTTCTTAGAAGAGTTAAGAAATAAAGATAAGCTAATCTTTCTAAAATGTCACATCAGAATTTCACATGCTACATTTTTATTAGCACTATTTCCTCAAAATCTACTCTGACAGCATGCAAAGGTTTTCCAAATTTTTTAACTAGGAACGTAAGATACTATTCCACTCTGGAGAATTTCCTGGTAAAGTAAATATGCAAAAGTGGTTACACACCAGAACAACTTGCTAACTGCATTATAATCATCATCATCACTACATTTCTGATGTTGTGAGAAGTCCCTGTCAGCTAACAGAAACATCTCGAAATACTGGAAGATTCAACAAACAGGATCTTCCCAACAGAATGAGAATATGGTATATAGAGTTCTTGCTTTTACTTCAAATTCCCTACACATTGAACAGAATACTAACAATATTCCACAACTTCTAAGAAATAAAGATAAACGCTAGGCAAATGGATAATGTGCAGCAGTAATGAGGGAAAAATCATATCATCAATATTCCTAATCTTTCCTACTACACGTAGTGTTAAAAAATAAAAATGAAAGATTTTAAGACAAAAATATAAAGGAAAGGAACAAGGACTGGGAGAAAAATCACTGGCAAAGAGACAAAAGTTAAATCAACACTGCTTCACAAAGAAGGTAAGGAATTCAAGGGAAATGATCAAGGGAACATTCCCTAGAAAGTAGAAATTGTACTGGAAAGTATCCACTAAACTATTCATTTTAAATGAGTTTATCAGTTTAAATAATAAACTGATCATTTTGAAGCCTCTCAGTAAAAACTATCTTGTTTATCATATTAGTTGACTCAAAAGAAAACACCTTAGAAATTTTTTTAATTGGCAGTAGAATGTACTGCATGAGCAAACTTGAGAATAAGCCCAAGCAATTTATATAGGTTTTAAAATGTGGCTGCTACTAATACAACCTGCCTGAAAACAGCTACCATAAACTACAGAAGTTTTATTTCCCCACATAAGTACCTTGATATTAGGAGTGTTCGTTTGCATTTGGTAAATTACCTACAATTACATTAGAAATGTATTCTACTGTAATTTTTTTTATTAAGTAGAGAGATAAAGCAATTCTTACTTTTTAGTCACTGTGTGTGTGTTTTATATCATACTTTCTTTTTCTCCTGGATATTTTTTTAAATAATGAGATAACTAGTAAGATTATACTTTATCACCATACATTTGCTAACATTTTTTACCTCAAAAAATTCTGATTCTTCTTCAAATAATGGCTAAGTAACCTCACCAATTCTCCTGCACAGAATAACAATATATAAAACATAATTAACAACTTCCTAAAAGTAATGAAAAATGTCTAAAACAGGTTGATTTAGAAGGAAATCAACACTTAAAAGAAATGGCACTAAGTGAGCTAGTTACCTGTTAGTTGAACTTTTAGCCTGATGGTAGGCCACGATCGCAACACACAGAGCAGCCAAAACACTGATAAAAATTCTGTCTTTCTGCATAAAGAACCAGAAAATAGGCCAAAACCATTGGAAAGTAAGGCAAGAATTTTAGAAAGGAGAGACCTAACTTCGGTGTTCACACTCAGTTCGGATTCGTGCCTGGCTTGTGAACCAGACGCGTGCAAGGAGAACTCTGAGGGTGTTGGGGAAGCGTGAAAGTGAAGACCTGAGCTACCGGTCAACAGACGGTTTACAGTTTTAGCCCAACCACTGTCCGATAAAACAAACAAAATCCGATAATAATTTTTCAAAAATACATACTCTCAACAACACAATAATCACAGCAATGACAAGGAAAAGCACAATCCAAAGATACTTCAGAAAGAAAGAAAAATGTGACCCACTTTCAGGAGAAAAGACAGCAGATGAAAACCAATCCTCAAGTGATCCAAACTGAGAATTAGCAGACTAAGGCTGTAAAGCAGCAGTTAAAACTATACATCAGTATGCAAATGAAAATATGTTCAAATAAATACACGACAGGAAATCTCAACAGAGACACTGTAAAAAAAAGAACAAATAAGATAAAAAGTACATTATCTGATGTTATAAAATTTAACTAGATACACTTAAAAACAGAGAGATTTTAATAAATGATAGCTAAACATTACCAAATTTGGTGGAGAAAAATTTCAAAGGATTCAAAAAGTTCATCGAACTCTCAGCAGGATAAATACAAAGAAAATTCATGATAAAGAAAAGATATTGAACTTAATCAGAAAAAAAAGCAAATTAATTACAGAAAAACAATTATTTGAGTTTAAAAAAAAAGGAAATGCAAAATAAATTATTTAGTCCTGAGGGAACTACCAGTTGGGAAGTAACATCTAGTGAAAGAAATTAAGAGCAATGGAAATGGTAAACACCTAGGTTAATACAAAAAGACAATTTTCCCCCTAGTAACTTAAACAGATGTGACAGTCTAAAGCAAATGATGATAACAACTTGTAAACTTTGTAACATATGTAGATGTAACGCATAGATAATGAAAGCTAACCAAACAAGGTGGCACACATCTACAATCCCAGCACTCCAGAGGCTAAGGCAGAAGTTCAAGGCCAGATTGGGCTACACAGTGAGTTCAAGGCCAACCTAGAATACACAGTAAGACCCTATCTCTGAAAAAGAAAAGAAGAAAAGAAAAAAAAAATCAAGTCTCAAGCAGGAAAAAGATGGCAGAATAACAGCCACTCCAATAACCATAACTGAGCCACAAGCGACAATTCCCACCTTATCAGCACAGAGAAATTTTGCTGTGTCACAGGTTGGAACTTCTGCCTCTCAGGAAGTAGACCCATTTTCTCTCTCTCCCTTGCAACTGGCACTAAAAGAAGCCAGAGAGGTGGGGGAGTCCACGGAGGGTTTTCAACATGTCTACCCTGGTACTGAAGTTCAAGTTCCCAATAAACCAGGGCAGGATATACATCTTCATGAAGCTGTACCTTTAAAGTCCCTAAAAGAGTTAAAACAAGCTACCGCTAACTATGGCCCTAACATTCCCTTTACCTTGAGTTTAACAGAGCTTCCTAGGACATCAGATGATGGCCCCAAATCATTAGAAAGAAACAATTAAAGCATGCTTAAGTCCAGGGAATTCTGTGTTGCAGAAAGGAAATTTTTTTGAATTGTGCACAGATCAAGCCTTAAGCAATGCTGTTCACGACATAGCCATTACAAAAGATGTGTTAATCAGAGAAGGTGCCTTTGCTGCCACAATCAACTTACTTTTCAATTACAAGTATATGAGCAAATTAAAATAGCTGCCAAAAAGGCTTGATAGGAACTTCCTTCAAAGGGTGAGACATCCACTGATTTGACTTTCATTCATCAAGGTCCTGATGAAACTTTTGAAGATTTTGCAGCACACTTATTACAGGCTAGTGAGAGAATTAGTCGTCACAGAGGATAGCAAGTTAATCATTCAACAATTAGCATTTGAAAATGTAAATAAATGGTATAAAGAGGTCTGAAGAGCCCTCAAAAAATGGGCTAAGCTGTCTCAGGTGATTTGGATTTAGGTAGACATTAGCCCCTCATATGCATGGGGGCTGCCTTGGCAGCAGCTATTACTCAGGCTATTCATCCACAGCCTAGAGAAAGGGAAAGAATAAGGTTACTTGTTTCAGTTGCAAATATGGAGGACATTTTGCCTGAGGTTGCTCTGCTGCACCTGGAAAGGCAGCACAGTCATTATCTGTTCCTTTAACAAAGCCTTCTACACTCTGTCCAAAGTGTAGACAAGGATATCATTGGGCCACTTGGTGTAGATTCAAAATTGATGTGGAAGGCCAACCTATTACAGGAAACTTCCAGCAAGGTCTGCCACAGCCCTGCCAAACAGTAGGTTGGACAGCTTTCCTGATATGGCACAGTCCTGCTCAGTGCAGCAGGCTCCTAGTGGTTGGCGGGTACTATGGTCCTGATTTGTGGTTTGCTGATTTTGTTTAAAAAATACTCTCACAACAGATAATTTCAAATACCCAATACAACACCAACCAACCAGTGAAACTTCTTAAAATTCAACATTTGGCTTTTATGAGCTGGTAATAGCTGGCTCCAGCATATCACTGTCTCACTATGGTTTTCTACTAAGTCTTGATATCTGGTAGTGTGAATTCTCAAACTCTGCTGTTTTTCAAAATTGTTTACTTTAGGAGTACTTGCTTCAAATTTAAGATCAATATAACTCTACATTTATTTAGGTCTTTTTTGCTTTCTTATATCATTTTTTCAGTTTTCAATACACTGACACTGTACATATTTTATTAGTTGTATATGTAACAGTTGTATGGTTTTTTGTGTGTGTGCTATCATAACTCTTCTATAAATTCCTTTAAAAAAAAACTGGTGGCCATGGCTACAGAACCAACAACTGCCATGTCCCTAGTTGTGGGGGGGGGGCACCAATGACGGAGCCCATACCTGGCAGCAAGGTGGGCATGCACTGATCCCCTCCCAGTTACTGCCACCAAAGCATCAGTGCCAAAGGGCAAGGCCAAGGGGAAACAGTCTTCCCCCCAGGCCAGTGAGCCACAGGGTAGCTCACCCATAGCCCTGAGGCAACGAGGCAGGAGCTGCAGCCAGAGACAAAAGCTGGGAGCGGGAGTACCAAGTGTCTAAATACAAAATACAGGTTTTTCTTTTCCACACCTCAGCTTACAGGAGTGCTGCGTTCCAAATGTTTTGTAAAACTTTTCATATTTCCCTTACCACAGAACTTTCTTATAATCCTCAAGGTCTAAAAATTGTTAAACATGCTCACCGTACACTCAGAATTCAATTACAAAAACAAAAGGTAGAATTCCTTACAAAATTTATACCTCATAATAGACTTTACTTGGCAACTAACCTTGGTTTTGTTTTTTGTTGTTGTTTTTTTTTTTTTTTTTTTTTTGAGACAGGGTCTCACTATGCAGTTCAGGCTGGCCTTGAGCTCACTTGGTAGCTCAGGCCGGTCTTGAACTTGCAACAATCCTCCTGCCTCGGCTTCCCAAATGCTGGGATTACAGGCATGCACCACCACACCCAGCTTACACTATTAACTTTTTAAATCCTACTAAGGATGAAACCTCAGCAGCAGAAAGATAATTTAGTCAGGTAAAGGAAAAGACTCTACGAAAGATCCTAGCCTACTACTTACTTGGGGCAGAAGGTATACTTGTGTTTTTCTAGAGAACACTAAATGGCCTATTTGGGTACAAGAACATGCTGTCTGGCTTTATCATGGATCCAGACCTGAAGGAGTTCATTCCACCTCTCAAGAAGTTGATGCTTAGTCTTATGACAGTGACGCCTCAGAGACCACACCACAACCAATAGAAAACGGTAGGGCTAGACTCAACCTGGGGCCAGTTAAAGGAATTAATCCAGGATGCCCAGGAGACAGTAACCAAAAACAGAAATCAAAGGTCTGAGTAGGTGACTGAGTGTACAGATAACTGAGCTACAATGAGTTACATGAAAGAAAGGGATACAAAAGTTACTAGTACCCTTAAGACAAAGTAAAATACAAAAATATATATTAATTACAGATGAAAGATTTTGCACCTTCCAAATTAATCTTGCAAGAGATCTCTGCTAACTCACCAACAACAAAATCTGATTAGTCTATTTGCAGTTATAAATTTAAAAATTGTAAAAAGTTGTAATTCAATTTGGTCAAAAATATATTTGAGTACACTGATTTTGTAAATGTTTGTTTATCCAGTCTGTTAAGTTGTATACTTGAACAGTTGCTTTTTATTTGAGTTCAATAGTTTTTTTCTCTTTTCCTGTTTTCTTTTGCATTTGTGTATCATTTGTTCAAAATTTAATTTGGTTTATAGATTTAAAAAGCATGCTTCCACCCAGGTTGCCAGGTGGTCAAAACGATGCTAAAATTGGTTGTACAAATGTAACGTATATTGTTGTTTATTATGACTCAAGAGTCTCTCATTGTTCAAAACTGATGTATTAAATGTTGTGATTGGATTTTCATAAGTCATCAAAAAATTTTTAAGATAATTAAACAAAAATCCCTTAGGATGGGGACAGATTACTGCACAGGACTCCAACAAGAAAGCAGCTGCCTGGAATAACAATGACCAGTTCTTGACCACTGATGGGAGGCCCCAGTGATCTCCATAGCCTTATGAAAGATACCCTAATAACTGTTAATAAAAATACCTTATTGTGATATGTTTGCATTGGTCATCATCAAAAAATTAAGTTTTCTAGACAAAAAGATTTTTGGCTTAAAGATGCTCTGGTACAAAGGTCTCCATATGGCTGACAATTCTTACCATTTTTGTCGTGCATTGCATGCACTTATGCTTTCAGATGTGCACGTCTTCCAAAGTGTGGAACGAGGATTGTTTTGGTGATAAGACTTTTCTTTTAGATTCAGACATCTGCTTTAACAAAAACTTATGAGATGTACATTCCACTAAAGGTCAACCAGTTAGGTAAAAGTTTCTTATGTATTAGGTAAGGATGACTGACTAAAAAGGGCACTTATGTCAAAAGGGAAATTCAGTTGTGTTACAAAAATATCATCATGATTGACTTGTTACTATATTATGTATAGTTTTAATTTCTAATTTTCTGTGTAAAGTATGTAACTTATCTGTTAATATTCTGTAGGAATTTAAATACTATGATATTCATGGTTGGTAGAAAATAATGATTCCATTTTATGTTCTAAAGTACTTGATAAAATAGTAATATTAAGCTTACTGCCTTCATTACAATATAGTGTCATTAAATTTCTCTTCTGGATGTTCAACAACTGAGGTTTGGAGACCAAAAACTAAAAAGACAAGTCAAAAGAATAGCCAATATTCTGGCCCCAGCCCTTTGGGGTCAATGAGGACTGAGGATATAAGAGAACCTCTGCTATAACATCCTATACTCAGTGACTTCCTGGTCTTCTGACCAAGGAGATTGTGGGACCACAAAAAAAAGTGATCGATATGTAGAATCACCAGGACAGAAAAATCTCCCAAGCTTTCAGAGAAAGCAACTTGATCAAGCAATGGCTGTGACCCATCTAGACAACTGACACTGACAGAAGTTCTAAGAAGTGCTGTGCATGGTTCCAAAGTAATTCCTGAGGAGACTTAACTGACCTTGATAGTTAGCAAAAGACTGATTTTAATTTATACAGTCTCACTTTGACTTGGTCTTGAAAAGCTGGGTGTTCAAGACCAAGTCAAAGTGAGACTGTATAAAAAGTATAACCATGAAGAAGAAAGTTGTCTGCAGAGTTCTCCAAACTTCTCCAACTTCATTTGAACACCCACTGATTGCAACTACAAAACAAAAGGGGGAGATGCAAGGAGTGGCTGAAGCTGGAAATTGACCCCAAGTGTGAGGGTGAGGCGAGCCACAGGGAGAACAAAGAGTGCTGGAAGCAAACTGATCAAGCTACTTCAGTCTAGAGAACACCAAGTCTTGAGACAATCCAAGCAATGAGTTGCTAGGCAAAGGGGATGTCACATGACACCAGCCTGCCAAATGTGTAACAAATGCTCTACAGTGGTTGAGCAGCTCGTTTCCTCCCATCTGGAGAGAGGACTCCACCCGATCCCAGCTTTCTGTATCTTTTCTTTACTTCTTCACTTTCTCACTGCCCTTCATGGTCCTCACGCTGAGAAGTTCGAGAGCTGCACTAGGTGCAGCATACAACATCTTATATGTCACTGCGGCAATCCAGAAATATTAAAGAAAACAATTTAAGATATTTAAAGCAATTTTTATTAAATAAAACTAATTTCTTGAAATGTACAAAGAATGAGGTATTCTGTTTAGTTTTCTAATAGATAATCAGAAAGCAGTTATGGCTTGTAAAATACTGTTACCACCTACATAAAGCAATACTAGATTTCAAAAAAGAATATTAACTCTGACGATCCAGGCATTATAGTGCATTTAAGTCAACATTTTAAAGCTTTATTATTTATTTACTATGACAGTGCCCCATTTTAAAAAAAATCAAGAGGGTCAAAGGAGAAACATTAATTTTATCCTTCTATTTCATAAATAAAAAGATACTTAGCCCAACAAATTTGTAATATTTTATTATATAAATAAAAGTACAAATATTTAACCTTTATACTGTATTCACTAAAAGAAAAGGGAAAATTAGGAAGAGACAGACAAAGGGTAGAAATGAGAAACAGAACACAGTGAGGGAAAAAAGACAAGCAAATGAAAAGACTTAATTAAAAAAAAATTAACCACAGATTTAATCTCTTTTTAAGCAGAGTTTCTATGGTTTTTAAAATTTTTTTTAAGAAAATACCCCAGGTCACAGAAGAAAGGGTCTCAGATTGCTATAGGAGATAAGGCTTGGCAAAGCTGGCCGGGAAAACGAGGGAGACCTGTCAATTTCAAGATCTCAGGGCAACACCAGGACCTGGTATGCAGAATTTCTCAAGAGCTCCCACAAGATGTGGAAGGCATAAAAGAAGACTGGATACCACAAGAAGCTCCATATCCTAACTTCCATGATGATAACTCATGCTGCATTTCTCAGATGCAGAACATACTTATATTTTTGCTTTTATCTTCTTTATCTCTTGTTCACCCCAAGTTCGCTCTGTAGAGCTGCGTATCTCCCAAACTCATTCACCCCTCACTTTCCAAATAAGCTTTTAGCACCATTTTATGGTTTGTCTCATTCAATTTCTTGTTCAACACAAGAAGGGGAACTGCCTGATAACATGTTGGCGAGACAGCCATGAAGAACACTTTGGTGTTGCCAGTTGTGACAGTAAAGCTCAGTACTAGACACTAAGTTAAGGTCCATGTGGACATACATTTTTTTTTCCTAAAATGCCACGAAGTTTCTTTTGTCCTGCTTTCCCTCACTCTTGCCTCTAAAGCCAGGAAGCGGAGGACTCTTCTGGAGGCACCAGGAAGGAGTCTGCTGGCCTGGCAGTGGGGGTGGGAAAGGAAATGGAGCCTTTCTTTCTCTTTGTAAACGCCCACACTCACTCCTCAGGTGTGCCTTCTCCTCTGTGCCTTTTGTTTGTGGTGCATTTTGGTAAATCAGCCTGGTCTCAGTTTGTGTTTCGGTCAGGGGTGCTGCCACACTACTGTGCCACGTGGCTGGTCACCATATTACCTGGCAATGGGGCCAGCCGCCATCCTGTCCTTTTGTTGACTCCACATAACTTTCACGGGGTGTGTGTGTCACTAGCAGCTGCCATCTTTTTCTCCTCTATCACCTTTTTTCCTAACGACTGGCCTTACAAGCTAAGCTTCTGGTTTTAAACAGCATATGGGCTTACAAGAACAAGAGAGGAAACTTTTTCTTTCTTCCTTTGCTTTTATCTTCTTTTTCTCACAAAAAGGAAAACAATGCTCTATTCCTTTAAGAACTCATGCAGCCTTTGCCACAACTACAGGACCACGGCTGCAGCCCCAGGCAAATGCAGGTCCCGGGACCACACTGGGGCCTGCTTCCACCTCAGCAGGACAGGACGATCGGCTCTAGGGGAGAAATGCAAATGCAAAAGAGAAAAAACAAAACTTGTCCATTCAGCTCTGGGAAGAAATGCAAATGCAAGAGAAAAAATAAAACAAAACAAACAAAAAAATCTTGTCCATTTTAGACTGCCCAAGGCTTTTGACTGGAACCAAGTGCCAGCAACAGAAAACCCTGGGGGTGAGGGGGATCCAAAGGCTTGCCTGAGGCGATCATCACCTGGCTTTTGTGTTTCCCTGTTTAGATGCAGGTAAGTTAAAGACTGATGCCTCATGCCTGAACAGAACAGCTGAAGTGTAAAGAAACAGAGCCATCCCAATTCTTGCAACTTTTTCTGTCAGAGTAAAGGCAAGAGAGTTTTACCATGTGGTTTCACTGTGGTTAAGTACAGTCATCAAGGGACTTCAAATACTGGCTAGGCCATCAAGAGGCTTAGAATAAATACAAGTTGGGCTATCATGGGGTCCAACAGGTTGATTAAAAGAACTTTGTTTGGGAAAGTTCCACCATTACCTCATAAGAGTTTGGACTACACAGGCCAACAGCTAGCCTAGCCCCCTTGTCCCGAAGGAGTCAATGGTTCCCAATACGCAGATGAAGGTTTTCTTCTGTGGTAAATGACGCTGGCATCACTCTCTAAAGGTCAGGCTAGAGACGTCTACGCAGGTTTTGTAAAGTCTCACAAGAGGCAGCTTACGCACTGCAGGTCTTCTCCTTATGAGTGGGATGCCACCTTACGGAATGCAGGCCTCACTGATTCCTTTTCTCTGAAGGGCCCAAGATGAGCAGATGAAAAATCTACGAACACTCATCACTACACAGATTCCACCAACTTAGCCACTAGGCCGCATCTTTAATGACTAGGACAGGCTTGATCTTGACAGTTTAAAATCAGAACAGCTTATTTACTATTGTAACACAGTCTGGGTTAAATACAAACTGAGGGGTGGCAAAAGATGGTACAGGATGATATTTTACATTATGAGACTATTTTCCAGTTATAGTGTTTCTGTTTAACACATGAAAGGTAGAGTGAAATGCCTTCTGTTCAGGCTTTTGTAACTCTTTATCAAAGGGAATGCTTAAGATGGTACTGAGCCGGGCGTGGTGGCGCACCCCTTTAATCCCAGCACTCGGGAGGCTGAGGTAGGTGGAGCGTTGTGAGTTCGAGGCCGGCTTGGGCTACTACATGAGTGCAAGGCCGGTCTGAGCTACATAGTGCGACCCTGCCTCAAAAAAACCAGGGCTGGGAGTTTGGCTCAGTGGCTTCAGTGCCTGTCTGGCAGGTGGAGGTTGTGAGTGTGATCCCCAGTGCCAAAAAAAGAAAAAAAGGACAGATGGTACTCAGTGCACACCTCGAGGAGACAAAGATATCCTGGATGACCCTGTTCTAAGACTCCCATTTGTCTTTCAGGGGGATCTCAGTCTTTCTGATCTATTTAGGGGGGATAACTACACTAGGAGGTCACTCAACCTCCTCCTCATAATCCTGAGACCAGTAAATCAGGTCCATCCCCTCCAAGTGACCAGAAGGCTTCATTAGAGCTGAGTGCCCCAGAGGAACCCACATGCCTCAGCTCTCGACAGCCTCCTTGGGCAGCCCTAAGTACCAACAGGCCCACATAGACAGCTTTAAGCCCCAAAAGTTGAACCCAAAGTGGTTCGTCCTAATACTCTGGTTCACAGCTTGTCCTGTCCGTAAGAGAAGTCCCAGGGACTGAGTGGAATACTTGAGTACATGTTCCCTTTTCGGTTGCAGAGACATCCAACAGTGCAAGGAGCGACGAGGCCAACTGTTAGAAGACCCTAGTGAGTTCACAGATGGGTTCCAAACTTTGACCCTTGCTTTGATTTATCAAGCCAAGATGTCTAACTCATCTTGGCCACTTGCTATACCTCAGATAAAAAACAGAATTCTACAAGAGGCTAGAAACTACGCAGATGAACAATATGTTTAAAAAGGGAAGGAAACCACTTTGAAACAGCTATTCTCTCCTCGAGAGAGTCAAACTAGGACTATAATACTCATCCATGAGCTACAAATGATATCTAGTATGCTAGCTGCTTTTATCATGGGTATTAAAACATGCATTACAAAGTCTGTTAATTATAATAAAATGAGTGGGGTCTTACAGGGCACAGAAGAAAATCCAGATTTGTTTCATAATCAATTAGCAGAGGCCTTCTGCAAATATACTAATACAGATCCATCTCCCAAGAAGGGAGAGGCACTAATGGGACAGCACTTCCCCTGTGAGTCAGCCAGGGATACCTGGTATAAGCTACAAAAGTTTCAAGTTGGGCCTCAGACATCTATGGCCCAATTGCTACACACAGGCTCTTCTGTGTCCAACAATCAGCACCCAGAGAAGAGGTAAAACAAAAGGACTAAGATTATAGCTGTTGCAGCTGATAATGCTTTAAACACACCCAGGTCATCTAAGGAAAAACCCAGGGACAATCAGGAAAAGGGCTCCTATTTCAAGTGCAAAGGAAGTGGGCCCTGGGCACAAGAATACACCAAGCCTCTGTCTGGGCCCTGTTAACTAACTATGAGCCAGCACACGTGCCTGACTCTTGGCACTGGAGGTTTGACTGTCCCCGCTCCCAGAGGGGACAGGTCGGCCAAAACCCTCATTTCCTGCTCTGATGACTAAAGAGGCCCAGAAAGCAGAATCCAGTCAAGGAAGAAACTATAAGGTCTCCAGCCTCTCACAGACAGATTATTCAAATACAGCCTTTTGAGGCCTCATCAGTCCCCTCAAAGCTTTTATAATAAGGCAGTAAAAAGCCCTCAGTCTGACAAAAACGCCTGACAATGCCTTTACAAAAATAAAGCATGCCCTTACTTAGGCTCCCGCACTGAGAATACCTGACTTCAAAAACCCTTCTTTATGTATCAGAAAAGGGAGACGTTGTTTTGGGTTCTTGACCCAAAGACTAGGATAAGAACCCCACTCAGTGGCATACTTTTCAAAGGAATTAGATGGGGTGGCCATTGGATAGCCACCCTGCCTGAGACTAATAGCAGCTGCAGTTACAGTAACAGAAGAAGCTTCAAAGTTAACTTTGGGACAGAGACTAAAAGTCCTGACTCCCCATCAGAGCCGTTCTGGAGACAAAAGGCTACTTGTGGTTAACAAGGGAACAGCTTACCAAGGACCAGGCTATGCTTTTAGACACCCCTGAGGGTATCATAAAAATCTGCTTACTATTAACCCTGCTTCTTTGATGACTGCAGGCTCAAAGGTTAGCTACTCTGTGAACAAGTAATCTCCCACACCTATGCAAGCAGGTAGGGGATCAGTGACCTGCCCTTCCAAGATCTTCAGGAAATACGGTTCACTGATAGAAGTAACTCTGTCTGAGAAGGACATCGAAAGGCATATTACACAGATGTCAGCTCACAAAAGGTCAATGAAGATAAATCTCTTCCCCCAAGGAACTTCTACTCAAAAAGCAGAGCTAGTATTTGTACTCAGGCACTGATGTTAGGAAAAGGCAGGTTAAACATCTACATAGATTCCAGATAAGCCTTTCTGGTGCTACATACTCATGCAGCAATCTGGAAGGAAAGACATTTACTGACAAACAAAAATCTATAAAACACAGGCAGGAAACTCTATGACTCCTAGAGGCAGTCCATCGATCCAGACAGGCTGCAGTCATACACTGTAAAGGACACAAGAGAGACACTGCAATCTCCTTGGGAAATCAAAAGGGTGACCGGGAGGCAAAAAGGGCGGTCCTACAGCCCCTTAAGACTGTAGCCTAACTCCCAATTCCTAAGGAACCATTAAAACAAGTCTATACCCAGCCCCCAATAAATGGGCCTCAGAACAAGGGAGAATTTAAAAAGGGACTCCGGTAGTATGTAGAAAACAAACTGGTGGGAGGCTATAAACAAAACAGTGAAAGGTATTTAGAAAACACACAGCGGAAGGTTATAAAACAGCTCATTATTCCCTCCATATGGGAAGAGATAGGACATTGAAAATGATCGCTCAAGTTTTCACAGGCGTAGGACTAGTGACAACCACTAAACAGATTAGCAAAGCTTGCCCACTTTGTGCCTAAAACAACCTGGGCAAAACCAAACCATGCCCTTTATTAGAACCTGTACAGAGGAGAGGGACATACCCTGGAGAGGACTGGCAATTAGACTTCAGCCATACGCCACCATGTAAAATAATTAAACAGATGCTGGTCCTAATTGATACCCTTACAGGCTAGACTGAAGCCTTTCCTACCTGTTCAGAAAAGATTACAGAGGTAGTCAAGGTGCTTTTTTTAAAAAATCATCCCAGATCTGGACTACTCCAATCCCTTCAGGGTGACAAAGGACCTTCTTTTACCTCCCAAATAACTCAGGGAGTGGCAAAGGCCTTAGGAACAGAGGACCACCTCCATTCCTCCTGGCAACCTCAATCTTCTGGAAAGGTAGAGAAAGCCCACCAGACCCTAAAGCAAGCTCTGGCAAAACTGCCATGAGATGTCTGAGTCTGGCTGTGATTGCTACCAACAGTACTCACGGGGGTTTGTAACATGCCCAAAACTGGGCCGAGTGTGAGATGCTACACAGAAGGCCATTTCTATCTTGATATGAGAGCAGACCCAGAGACTACGAGACTTTCACAATATCTCATCAATCTGGGCCAAGTACAACAGGCTATCTAAATGTATGAAAAGAGTCCTGCCAGCTCCCGGCCCAAGGGGACCACCAGGGTCTGCCCTGGAGCCCAAGTTCTCGTGAAAGCTTGGAGAGAGAGGGAGCACCAGCGGACGAGTTAAAGCCAAAATGGAAAGGCCCCTTTTCAATGACCCTTGCCTCACCCACTGTAGTAGAGACGGCAGAGACAGATAATTGGGTTCATCTTTCTAGATTAAAGTTAGTCCTGCCTGAACTGTCTAAAGAACAAGATCGCCCAAAAAGAAAAAGCTTACTCCTGTGAATCACTGGAAGACTGAGATTTCTCTTCAAAAAGCAAGGCTGCAGTGCTGCTGCTGCTGCTGCTGCTAAGTAAACAAGCTCTTGCTGAGGCCATGGCTATAATTTATCCGACATACCCCTCTAATATACATTCCTCTCTGCAGGAACCCTGGAAGTCTGACCTGCTCCCTCATATTCTGGGCTCATAGTAGAGCTTCTTTCTCCCGTCAAACAGGCGGCTTGAGGGTCACTCATTTCTCATTTTCCAACAGGTTTTCCTTCCCTCAACCCAGCAACAAGCCACAGCACCCCAAGGTCTTTGGAGTGCACAGTCCCTAGTAAGTAGGGTCTATAGTCCCTTCCAGCCTGAAAAAGATATAAACAGCAGAGCCACTCCTCCTTCAACACCCCTAAAGATTTATGGGATTTATGTCTCTCAGGAGGAAATGATATAGGAGATAGGTTGTGGCAAAGTTGGCTTGGAAAATGAGCAAGATGTGCCAATTAAAAGATCCCAGGCAACACCAGGACCCCATAAGCAGAACTTCTCGAGACCTCCCACATGATGTGGACAGCATAAACGCAGCTCAGTACCCTGCCTTCCCACGATAGTCCACGCTGTGCTTCTCAGGTGCAGACTGCACTTTTATTTTTGCTTTTATCTTCTTTTTCTCTTGTTCATCACAAGTTCACTCTGCAGAGCTGGCTTCTCTCGTACCCATTCACCCCTCACTTTTCAAATAAACTTTTGATGCCATTCTTGGCTTATTTTGTCCAAATCTTTGTTTCAGGCAAGAAAGAACTGGAATAGTTTTGATTGGCAGTCCATTTCTAAAGGAACTACTTACTGGATAACAAGATCTGGGAGAATTAGTTGCTAGAAAACATGGTCCCTCTACAGTGTTTGCTTTGTTGATTGGCCATCAAATGGTCTAAACTTGTTATCTTTGAATCAGACTCAGCACAAAGATAATGCCAAGCACCTGAGAAAAACGAAAAAGAAACCATCTCCATCTGTGCCACAAGTTGCGAGGTTTTGCTATAGGACTAATGGTTTCTGGGTCATGTTCTAATAGTTTATTTTAAAATAAATTCCTGACCAACTGTTTACTTACTGTTACCTTTTTTTAACTTAATATGGTATCTGGTGGAACAGGAAATTACCTAGGTGTGTGATTTAATAAAACAACTCAAATTAATCAGATTTTTTTATTTTCCTCTACTAGAAGACATCCAAAAATAGTTTTCTGGCTGGAAAGATTAAGGAGAAGCTTTTCCAGTGACACAAACTTGGGTCAGTAATCCTAGAACTAAGCCTATACTACTGCAGTGACCATATCAACTCTAAACACGTAAGAACAAATATTTCCATTTGGAGCTCACATATGTTTTAATCCCAGAAAATTCATATTAGATTTTAACCTAGTATGTTTTAGAAAACTCCACAACTGAAACATGACATATTAAAATATTTTTATCTGTGCTACTATATTTTAGTATACTAAAATTTACTTTTATATCAAAATTCAGAATAAGTAGAGGATTATTTTAATTGTACTTTTCACAAATATTACAAGTGTTGGAACTGAACCTCTGAGAACAGAACTGCCTGCAGCCTCACCATATAATGCCTAACCTAGTTCATATCTGCCGTTGTGGCCATTTTTAACTGCACGCTCTTGGAATCCCACTTGGCCACACTTTTTAGTGGGAAATACATACTATAACTGGCATTCAGAGAAAGAGAAGGAGAGTGCATATGGTCTGAGATGACAGAATCATACATTTTTGTTCTACTAACACAGATATAAAACTCTGGGATTATCATCTGTGGTAGATACATTAAGGACAATTCAGTTCAACAATGAAAATCTTAATGTCAATCATTACTATACTATTTTTGAAGAGAAAAAAAGTACTAACAGCTTCTTTGAGAACACCTAGCAAAAGAATTGGAAGTTTAAAAATATTGCCCAGATATTAACTGATCTGTCACTGGACAAACTGCCTACAAGAAACTGACCAACTGCGCCAGTGACAAGAATCTACCTGCCAACAGCGAACGAACACCAGGCTCACATCCCTAGGCTTGGCGTTCACCTTCCGGCGAGGGCCATGCAATGTCACAGAAAAGGCTGCCAGGTGCTTGGATGCCATGTGAAAGAAGAGACCAGGCCACATTCAAATACCCCAAGATGTTTTTTAAGCTTCTCAAATTACACACACACACACACACACACAGAATCATGTTGCCAAGACATCAGGAGACACAGGTGGTTCTGGTCTTTGTCACAACTTTGACCAGTGGAATTCTTTCTCTTAATTGTTAAGACGACATTTATCTCAGTTTTACATAATGCACAGCTGTATTTTGGTTTTAAAGAATTACAACATACACTGCAGCTAACTTCTACTATTATTTATAACATCTGATGTACAGCACATTTCCAAATACTACTTTGGCCCTTGAAAATCAGTACTGCTTACTAAATCCAAGTGTAATAAGGACCAAAAAAATGGTCCAAGGTCATTGAAGGATAATTAAGTACAACCTAGTGTAAAAATTAGATTTCTTGATTCTTAAGTTGGTATATCTTTCATTAGATCACATTTTCTCTAGTGAAAAAAACTAATTTCATTTATAAAAATACAAAATCCTTACCTCACTTGAGTAAACAACTTGCTGGTAGCAGATTCCCCAAATGATCTATTGAAAAAAACCATGTGCCTTGCTGATTTCAAAAACTAATAAAATTTATCGAAGCATATAAAGCAAAGTTATCACCAAATTAAACTACACAAAAATAAACATGGTAATACTAAAATGTAAAATACAACCACCTCTGGTAATGTTAACTAGAAAAGACAGCAAGCAGTATTTATTTATCTCCTATTTTCTTTTGCCAAATTTATCTTCCATAACAAAACTCAGTAATTTTGAAAGGAGATCTTGAATTAACTTGGGGGAGTGAAATTAAAACCCTCAAGGATTCACAAACTAGAGTAGCTGCCTGCCTGCTCTGTCATGAATTTGAATAAAATACCTACTCTCAAAGAAGTCTCTCAGTCTTCTGATTCTGCTGTCAAGTAAAACTGATTACTTGAAATTTAATATAATTATCTCACATTAAGGCATATATATGCACATAGGTAATTTATATGTAAATACAGATTTATACATTCATGGCTATACATTTAAAAGATGAGGTTACTGAATTTTTTTAATGTAAATGGAATTTTGAAGTAAAAATTAGAAAACAATTAGAATACTAGATTCCTTTGGCATATCTAAAGCACTGTTACATTTTCCAGTAGGAAGATTATATACTGTGTATTTATGGTATAAAGTTAACAAGATTCAGAAAATAATAAAAAATTGAAATCATCATTATTTCTCAGAAATACATTTCAGTGTATTATGCTATGAATACTCTTTAAATTGAAAACCAAAAGACTTCAATTGAAGAAATGTAACTGGGAAGTCTATAGTTTCTACATTTTTAGTCTCTAAAATAAAATTACAAAATCTGTTTAAAACAACAGTAGTGCTGGAAAGCAGAACTAGGCCCTGAGGCATACAGAGTAATTTAATTATAATAGAAACTGTAACTTATCATCTTCAGTGCTAAGTATCTCATTAAATGTAACCAAATACTAGAAGATGTAACTCCATACTTGAAAAAAATTCCAAAAAACAGTCTTATCTCCTAGTCTATTTTCTGCTATGCTGTCATAGCAATGATAATTCTAAATATAACATTTCAGTCTATTACTAAGGATGTAAACATCAATATAAGATCATAAGTCAATGCAAAATTTTTAATCATTTATAATAAACTTAAGACAAGAATCAAAACAATTCCACTGAGATGACATATGGAAACAATATAATGCCTCTGGTCTTCCTTTATTACAAATAAATCATTATTCTTTTAAGAGTTCAATTATCCAGTTTCTGATATTTTGATCATCTAATCTTTACTCCAGATCAGTCCTGGCATCTTCCTCAAAAAATACAGGAAATAGGACTGGCCCCACAAATTACAATCTGGTCTAGTAAGAGATTTATGAAAAGAACTGAGATTAAACTAGTGTGTTTAAGCAATAATTTGGGGCCTAAGGGTTTCAGTTACTCACACTTCTGGACCTTATGAAGAATTTTTCAGTCTTTTAACAGAAACAAAAGTTCAGATGGGTAAAGAGAAATTTACAATAAATATATAACACATTAAAAGAGTACAACCTTGAAATGTAACCATGCTGTATGCAAAATAATTTAAGCAAATCAAATTAAATGCCAAAAAGCCATGCACCAAAAGAGGTGTATCAAGCTCAAAAAATAAATGTGGGTAAGTAATATAACTTGCAGAAACCGACATTCAAATTTTTAAATGCACTTTGGAAACAGCAAAAAAACTTAAATTGCTAGATTTTAATTAACAATTCTTTTTTAAAATTCTAATTGTAGAAAGACTTAAATTATTTTTTTAAATGCATTGCCTTAGATAAAATCCATAAAAAGCACTAGTATGTTCTTATCATTTTATTTTGAATTTAAAATTGATTATTGTGACATACATTATGTAGAAAAGAAATTTCTACTTAGACTGTTTAAGAATTAACATCATAATCTCATTAACCTTCTGGGGAACTTACTGTGAGACCAGGGGTTTGACTACAGCCTACGCTAGAGCTAAAAGATTTCTGAGCCAGTGCAAGCTAATGACATAGTAACTAAAGCCAGTGATAATGACAGGAAAGCTCTAGTGCTCAATGAACCATTCTTATTCATGTACTAACCCATTAATTGTTTAACTCTGAAGTAATACTAAGTACTAGATATACAACAATTTAAATGTTCTTTTATTTTTTATTTCATAGGTTATTTAGGATAACCAAACATACTATTGGTTTGTGGTTGCTTTTATATGTTTAACTTGTGTATTTGGAACATTTATACACACTGTTTAACACAAACTTCCTTCAAACATATGGAAGAGCAAAGTAAGTTACATAAAATGATATTCCTTTTAAAAAGCTAAGATATTAAAACAACAATACAACTTTTTAAAAAACAGATCTTGGTACTTTTAGTTTTTCAGTATAGAGATAGGAACTTATAGTTTAAAAAATCAAATAACCATGTATAATATTGAAGATGGAAAGTTTAAAGCTAGAGAAACATTAACCCATATTAGAACATCACAAATAGTAGCTCTGTCTGGTAGTATAGCTACACAGATCCCCAACAGATACACAATGGGCTGGGGATTTATTTAGCTCAGTGGTGTAAACGCCTGCCTCATGCGTAAGTGCCACCTAAACATTTATGAACACTGACAGGTAAACCCTACTATTAGTTTAGTTATCACTCAGCAGCACTGTACCTCCCAGTTATACTATTTGCCATTATCTTACATAGTAAGTATAATTTCTTTTTCCATATATCATCCCAAAAGTGAGGGCTAAGTAAAAATTCTTCAGAATAACTCAAAATTAAAACTATTCTTCAAAAGATATCAGCATGAACTGTTTGTGCCTATGGGTTGTTAAATTTTTAATTTTAGAAATACATTAGAACTGGTAGAGTAGATGACACTGGAGGATACAATGTGCTACCAGGCTGATACACACGTGTCTTACATATGTGTGGATGTGTACACACGCTATGCCTCTCATTTCCCTGAAGTTCTGTAACTTGGTTTTTGCCCTTGATAACAAAACACTGAAGAGAACACATTTCATTTTGTTCTGCCCTTACCGTTCTGCCAAAAATGGATTATTGAATCACTGGAGTGGTTACACTTTTTCAATACAAAATTTCCGTTGGTCCACAAAAACATAATATTTCAGATTCATTTTCATACACCACAATACACTTCTTAGGCAAAGTATACAAAGAGTAATAAAAAATGATAAAAGGACAGAGTTCATGTCTCACCCTCGGTGCGTATCTTTTATACATACATACATGCATACGTATACAAATATGAACACACACAACTTCTACCACCAACACAGCATGTAACTTAAATTAGGTATCAAACTGTATGTTGGCTGAATCTAAAAAACTTTCATTAATAGCCGTGAACTTACAAAAGGTTTCAAACTACTCAAGAACATATTTTTTTAAATATTGAAAGTGGGCTGGGGATATAACTCAGTGACAGAACACTCCTCTATCCCACATGAAGCCCTATGTTAGATCTCCTAAAGAAACAAAAACTTGAATGTTCCCAATGTTCCCTGAAGTTCCATTAGTTAAGTAAGTTATCTTTAGAATGTTCTGAGATTTCTGTACATTCTTTTTTCATTCACCCTAAATAAATTCATAGCCCTTGTTGCTTATATTTCATTTGCTATGCTTATTTCAGTAACTTTTAAAATACATTAAATATAATTAAGTAAAAATAATTTCATCTTTTCAGTTCAACAATTTAATCACTCAGTTAGATAAGCATGCATTATTCAGTCACAGCCACAAAAGGCCTGGGTTAGATAACAGAAATAAATATTCTATTGACAGTCTGAAATACTATTGCAAAAAACTTTCAAAGCATTCTATTTTAAACAAGCAAGACGTTCTGTCAAATAGACACTGTGCTACTTA
>RJWM01011188.1:0-60403 GCA_004363535.1 Dasyprocta punctata | reverse complement strand
GGAAACATTGTACAGATGAGGTCTGAGCATCAGAGGGAGAAGTCTGAAGTTCCAGAAGAGAAGCAGCAGTGGGGACAGACTGGGTGCAAATCCTGGCTCTCCTATGTGTTGGAGTTCCTGAGTCAAATCTGAGGCTTTTCTCTGATACACCTTCTTCCTTAAATGCCCTCTGTTTTCCCTTTGCAGTCCCATAGCGTTCTTCAAATCCCATTTTAATTGTCTACTTCTCTATGAATCTAGTCTTGTTCACTCCCTATGTTTGAAGTAACCTCTCTTGCATCCAGTTCATTTTTCCTCTGAAAGAATAACAGATATTAAAAACAAACAGACATTTTATTTGTTTTGTGTTATCACTCCAACAATTTCTCTGACTAAGACATTCTTCATTATGTCAAATTAATTTTTAGCTGCTACACTTAAGCTTTAAAAAAAATTGAGGCACGTAATAAGGTTATTTCTTCAACAAGCAAGACATCTAGGACCTTTGACTTTTTTTCTAAATAGTACCCCTCTCCAATTAAATATCTTGGTTCCTTTTCTCTGAACCTTTACAGTCTCTCTTCCTTACTCTTTCTTCTTTTATTCTTTTCAAATATGTAAATTCAATTAAATTTAATAAATTTCCCTGAAGTACAGCTACACATAGGACTCTATTACTTGTTTTATAAATTTCAGAAACCATCTTTGCCATCAAGGAATTTACAATCTTTTCAGAAAGAAATGTGCAACAACTAATTATAATATGATAAAGTTTAACAAATCCTTAGGAGATAGATGATTAAGTTTTATTTAAAGCAAATAATGCAAAATATATCTATACAAAAACTAACTTAAAAACAAACCAATACAATGTTTAAACATTTTTAAGATATTGCTATTAACTTTACTAAAAGAAAACCCTCATGCAAAATAATTATAGCAATAATTATATCATACAATAATAATTTCAATTTTAATAAAATAGAAAACAAAGTTAATTTTTAGTTTAAAAACTAATGTTTATTTTTAATTTTAAAATAAAAAAGAATAAAAATGATAGATAATTTTGAGACAGAATAACAGGGACTTAACAATGGTTAATATGTTTCATATTGTTGTTTTCAAAGTAGTTGTTCAGATTATCAGACATATGTATGAAAAAATGATCAAACAATGAAAACACAAACCATTCTTTTTGTTGGGCTAACAGAGATTAGTAGTATAATTATCTTTTTCCTTCTTTCTTTCTTCTCTCCTTTCCCCCATCCCACTTGTTCCTTCCCTTTTTTAGCCATTTCTTCCATTTTCATTTTCACAGTATCTATTGCATACTTAAAATCCCACTGACTCCTTCAGTCTTCCATACTAAAGAGACAGCACAATGAACACCCACATGAGTCTGAACCATTTCACCCATAAGCATGATCTCAAGTTGCATCCATCTACCTACAAGAGCTTCAAGATCATCCTTCTTTATAACTGAGTAGCATTTCATTGTGTAAAAATACTATATCTTACCCATTCTGCAGTTGATGAGCAACCTACACCTACTTTTTTCTGGGTCCCTATTGTATGCAGTATTGTTTTCTCTCCTTTGACTTCAGTCTATGAATTTCCTTTTGAGTGAAATGTGTTTTTTGTGTACAGCATATTCTTGGATCCTGTTTCGTGATCCACTCTGCCTGTGTTTCTTCTATTGATGAATTGAGGCCATCTACAATAATAGTTACAACCAACATGCACTGGCTCATCTGGGCCATGCTTTTTTCCTGCTGTTGACTCTCTACTTTTCCCATTCACTTAACTGCCTGCACTGCTCAATGATCCTGCTCTACTGCTGTTTCTGGAACCATGGTCATCTTTATCTCTCTCTCTTGAATATTCTTCAGTACTCTTTGTAGGGTTGATTTAGTGATCATGAGTTACTTGAGTTGCTCTTTATGATGGATGTATCTTATTTCTCCATTAATTTTGAAAGGTAGTTTTGCAGAGTACATCAATTCTGGGTTGGAAGTTGTTTTCTTTCAGTACTTGAAATACTCCAAGTTCTTCTTGACTGAATGAGTTTGTGTCTTAATGGGTTTTCCTTTATAGGTGATCTATTTTTATCTCTAACAGCTTTTAATATTATTTTTGTGTGTGTGTGCTGAATGTATGAGATCTTGATTATTATATTTCTAGGTGTAGATTTATTTGGCTATGGTTAGTTGGAGTTCAATATGCCTCACATATGTATATGTTGGGTCATTTTCCCATACTCGGGAAGTTTTCTGCTATTACTTTAGTAAATAGTCTTCTTATATCATTTGTGTTGACTCTTGCTTTTTCACTTACACCTATCAATCTTAAATTATTTTTCTTCACATCATCTTGCAGCTGTTGAATTGTTATTTCCTGGTTCCTTACTATTGTTAAGGGGTCTTTCCTTTTGTGAGCACTAGTTGCAATCTTGTCCTCAAGGTCTAAAAGTCTATCTTCAGTTTTGTTCAAGTGGTTTTGCCAGCTTTCAATGGAGCTTTTAATTTCCTGGATATCTCTTTACATCTGTTTCATGCGTTCTAATTCTTTCCTATTTTGTTATTCAAAGTTTCCATCACTTTCTTATGCTCCTCTTTATTTTTAAACCCATCTATTCTTTAGATATACTCAGCAATTTTTTCATTATTGTTGTCATTTCTTCTTTTACTTAAGATATTATTTCTGATCTGATCTCTTTTATAGACTCATGAACTTTTCTTGACTTCAATTATTATCATTTCAGAATTTTCAGCTCTATGACCTCCAATTTATTCTATATATATATGTCTCCTGGACTTGTTTTGTGTGAGCTGCAGGTCTGAGATTGCATTCTGTTCCTTCATCTTGACATTTTCCTGGGTTCCTCCAGATGAGCCAGTTATGGGGTACCAGGCACTTTCCACACTGGTTGCCTGTCCGCAGTGTAGGGGAATGAGCCAGGCACCTGAGCTTCTCCAAATTTAGATTCCTGGGGAGGTGATAGGTTGCAGGGCAGGCTTCTCCAGACCCATGCAGGTACACTGAGGCTTTCCTGATGGCCATGGGCTTGCAGGGGAAGGGCTCCTTCTTATCTCAGCCTTTTCAGCTATACCAAGACTCCCTCAGTGGTGGCATGCACATGGGAGCAGGGCTGGCTGCTTCTTCCAGTCCGTACTGGCTACCCACACTGGTTATCCTGGAGGAGAAGGGTCCTGGATGGCACCTTGCAGGTGCACAGAGGTGTGGCTAGCTGCTTCCCCAGATGGCTACCTAAAAGGTCCATGATGGAATTCTATAGGCATGTGGAGGTGTGGCTAGCTGCTTCCCCAGGCCTGCACTGGCTACTTGCAGGAGTCCCCCCAATCTGGTAATTTAAAGCAAAAGATCAAGCAACTTTCTTCTATAGTTATCCTAGAAAAAAATCAGTCAAACTTTACTATGGTGTAAAACTTTTGTTTGTTTTTGTTTGTTTGTTTGTTTGCTTTAGGTTAGATAGGTATTAAGCAGCATTGTAATAAATCCCATGTGATCCATGACAACACCTTTAAGGTAATGTTTGCTTTTAAAGAAAAATTTGAGAGGGGGCCACTTCAGTAAAATGATAAGATGCTATCTAGCATCCTGGGCAGTCCAGTAGACATTTTTTCCTCAAATAGACCAAAGATTGCCTTTCTCTTGACTTACACCCAGGTTCTGGAATAAGTTGCTTTAAAACTTTCCATCTAAGTTACAGTGAAGAATTTGATTACATTTGGCTAGCGCTACTGTTCTGATCAGTTGATTGACCACTGAGGTCAAAGTCTCTTTTTTGGCAGGGCCAAAATGCAATTTAATTCATTTCACTATCAGTCAAATGAGATGCTACATATTTTATAACCACTACTACTTCCATAAAAAGATAAGTGTTCATACTCCTGTCAATTTATTAGGTTAATGATATAACCAGTGTATTAATTTACTTTTATATTGAAGACATAGAAATAGTCTAGATGGTAGTGCCTAAGTATTATAATGAAGTTCTAGCAATTGATATTATAAATTTTGTTCTGTTATCAAGATTAAAACAGGGCTCAGGTCTGAGAGGCAGCAGCCAGCCCTGTCCCTACACACACTCCAGCCATCATCGGGGATGTTTCCTGCTGGTAACCAGCTCAGGTCCAGGAGGTAGTAGCAGGTACTACCTCCTCACACACTCCAGCAGCCATTGGGGGATGCTTCCCTCCAGTAAGCAGCTCAGGTCCAGGAAGCAGCAGCAGGCCCTGCCCCCATGCGTACTCCAGCAGCCATCCTGGACACTTTCTGCCCCAGGTAACCAACACAGGTTGGGAAAAACAGTAGTTAACCCTGCACCAGCATACCCAGTGGCCACCATTGGATACCTGTAGCCAGCACTGGCCTGGAGAACCAAATAATCATACTTCAGAGGAATTGTAGCCAATGTGGAAAGTGCCTATGACTCCACTAGCTGTTTGTTTGGAAGAATCCAGGAAAATATAAAGACAAAGAAGCAAAAGGCAGTCTCTGAACTCCAACCCAAGCAGAGCAAGTCCAGGAGATGTAAACATGGAAAAGAGTGAGAGTCACACACCTGAAGTTTCTGAAGTGATGGCAACTGAAGTAAAGAAACAACTACATGAAGCTATAAAAGTAATTAGAACAGAAACACTATCTTAGGTAAAAGAAGAAATGAAAAACATAATAAAAGAATAGCTAAGCACCTCTAAAGAAAGCATAGATTAAAAAATAGAGGAGCATAGGAAAATGAGGGAAACCATGAATGAGCAATATGAGAAATTTAGAATGTATGAAAAAGCAGGGGTCAACACAAATGACATTAAAAGTCTCCTTACAGAAGTCATAGCAGAGAAATTCCCAAGCACGGGAAAAGGACATGACATGCAGGTAAGTGAGGCATATAGAACTCCAGCTAGCCATAGCCAAAATAAATTTACACCCAGACATATAATAATCAAGATTCCAGAAATTCAGCATGAACAGAATATTAAAAGCTGTTAGAGAAAAGAAGTGATCACCTATAATGGAAAATGCATCAGAATCACAACAAACTTCTCAATGCAAACCATCAAGTCAAGAAGAGGTTGAAGTATAGTATTTCAAGTCCTGGAAGAAAACGACTTTCAACCCAGATTGATATACCCTGCAAAACTATCTTTCAAAATAAATGGAGAAACAAGATACTTCCACGACAAAGAGCAGCTGAAGGAAATCATGACCACCAACCCAACCCTACAAAGAATACTGAAGGACATTCTAGAGAAAGATAAAAAAGACCAGGGTTCCAGGAACAATTGAATGGAGGGAAAAAGTAGGCAGCTAATGGCAGCAAAATAGCATGGCAGAGATGAGCCGGTGCATTTTGGTCTTAACCATTAATGTAGATGACCTCAACTCACCAATGAAAAGAAACACAGGCAGAGTGGATCAGGAGACAGGATTAATCAATATGCTTTATTCAAGAAACACATTTAACTCAAAAGGAAATTCATAGACTAAAAGTCAAAGGAGAGAAAACAATGCTGTATGTGACAGGGAACCAGAGCAAAAGTAGGGGTATCTTACCTGTCAACTGCAGATTGGATAAAACAGATATGGCATTTTTATACAAGGGAAAGCTACTCAGTTATAAAGAAAGATAACCTTAAGGCTCTTGTCAGTAAATGGATACAACCTGAGATCATGCTTATGGGTGAAATGGTTCAGAGTCATGTGGGTGAATGCCATACTGTGTCCCTAGTATAAGAAACTAAAGGAATTAGTGGGGTCCAAAATGCACAATAGATATTGTGAAAGTGAAAAGGAAGGAAATGTCTAAAAAGGGAAAGCAGTGGTCATTGTTAATCTATTGTCCCATTTTGAAACCCTATATTGTTTTCATTGTTCTGTTCAGTTTAGTTTTATTCTGTTTTGTTTTGATTGATTTTGTTATATTTGATGGTATGGACAGTATTTCAAAAATAACAAAATGCATTATGTTAACCATTATTGATTTCCTATTGTCTTGTTTTTAAGCCTTGTATTGCTCTACTTGCTTTCTTTTGATTGATTTTATTCTATTTTGTTTTGTTTGATTTTATTATGTCTGATGGTATAAGCAGCTGCTGTGAAGATAACAAGATGCATTGTGGTAGCCGCTGTTGTATCTTATTGTCTTGCTTTGAAGTCCTATATTGCTTTCATTGTTTTGCGTTGATTGGTTTTATTCTGTTCTGTTTGTTTGATTTTATTATGCCTGATGTTATTGCAAGTTATTTTGAAGATAACAAGAGGTATTATGGTAGCCATTATTGCTTTCCTCATATCTTGTTGTTAAGTCTTGTATCATGTTCATGGTTTTGTATTGATTGACTCTATTCTATTTTATTTCTTTCAGTTTTATTCTCTTCAAAATAAAAAAAGATTAAAACAAACTATAAAATCCATCACACACATATAAACATAAATCATTATGCACATGTATGAATGAGAGAAGCAGAAATGCTGTCATTCTACCACCTTCTACAAACAAAATCGTACATATTGCTTTACATTTGTTCTTAACATAATCTAAAGCCAAGAGTTTAAAAAAATCTCACACATTGAAAAATAACTTACCACAAAGCTCAGTGACCAACTGCTCTACTGAAAACAACTTTAGAAAATAAGTGTCACTATATGAAGTTATTTATCCAAAATATTAGTCATATATGCATTTATCATGTTCAAATTCATCAACTTAAAAAATCCAGACAACATGTAAGTGAAGCACACTACAGTACTCTCATTATTAACAACAACAAGCAAACATAAATATAATCTCCTCTTTCATTTAGGATATGCTTAATGAGATTTGTAATGCATTATATTCACATAAACTATGCAAAAGGAAATTTAAAGTAGAACACAAAAGTTTGATTTATTTCTATTCCTTTTCAATATTTCTTCCAATAAAGTTTTGAAATAATGATGACACTTTACATTAGTCAATAAAACTGATATTCTATTTTAAGGAAATGAATTATAGGAAATTAAAAATGCACTAATAATAGGAAAATAATGCATTGGCAGAGATTATTTTATATCTCCAGCCTAAGTATATTTTAAATGTATGACAAGATAAGAATTATTTGGCCTATAAATCTATTGCTATCTCTCTATATCCTATTTTGTGGAACACTGAGGAAACTATTTGGGATTTACAAATTCAAATACAACATTCAGGTAAGTTTTCTGGTCCTTTTAAATTTTTGATTAATTAATTAGTTACTGTTAGTCAATAATCCCCTGAAGAAAAACCATACAGTGATGTATGAAATACTGGTATAGACCTTTCTGGATTCTGAACTCCTGATAAATATCTTTTAAATATTAGTTTAACACTTCTAGAATGAATATTCTCAATTAGACTACTTGAATTGTTGAACAAATGCCTTTGGTTACAAATACTGACCAATATATAAATTCTTATTATGCCTATGATAAAATATCTTAAAGAATATTAAAGAGCTACACAGTAAGAAAGAAGCATAGATTGGAGTCATTTTTAGGAAAATGAATGTACATTGAGATCATAATGCTAAGTGAAATAAATTAGACTCAAAAGTTTAAATATTACATTGTTTCTCCTTTGCAAGAAAAGTAAAGTGTGACTAATTTAAAAGACCAAAATAAAAAATAGGTGATGGGAAACAGGAGGTAAATCTTTTGGAGAGGGAAAGTTGATCTAGTGATAGAAGTAGAAGAAAGGGAGAGAATGAGAAAGGGAAGTAAAAAGGATTATGTCTTGGTTACATTTCCCTTGTTGCTGAGACAAAACACCTGACACCCAAAATGAAGGAAGGAAAGGTTTATTTAGCTTACAGTTGTTGGAGGTTTCAGTCCATAATCAGCTGGCTCCAAAGCAGGGTGGCATGGCACCAGGGCAGCACTTCAAGGTAGCAGAAAGCAAAAGCAGCCATAGCAAAAAGGGGAGCAAGTGCAAACCTCTTTTTCTCCCTTATATTGTACACAGGCCACCAACCCCTCCCCAGGGTGGGTGTAGCAGTCACAAATCTCCTTGCCTTCCTTTGCACAGGATGAGGATATTTACAAAGTAAGAACCCTGGCTCCCTGCTGAGTCTCTCCATTAAACTTCTAAACTTCTCAAGTTGACACAATATATCACCCATAACAGATTAAGATGGTGTTTTAGTTACTTTCTCATTCCTGAGACACAATATCCAACATCTACAAATTAAAGAAGGAGAGGTATATTTTGTCTTACACTTTGTAGAGATTTCAGCCAATTATAGCAGGTTTCAAGGCCAGGTAGCATGGCAGAAATCATAGCAGCGAAGCAGCTTATGAAATGGCAGCAGGAATAAGACAGGAGGAAGGATCAGGTGACACACACCCGATATATAGCATTCAGAAGGCTGAGGAAGGAGGATTGCTGAGAGTTTGAGGCCAGCCTAGCCTAGAAAGTGAGTCCAAGGCCAATCTGAACTACAGAGCAAAATCCTGTCTCAAAAAGACAAACATGAAAACAAGAGAGGAGGAAGAAAGATATAGCTTCTAGGCCATACCCTCAGTGATCTACCTCCTATCACTAGGCTTCACCTTTCAAGATCACATTTAGTTACAAACTCATTAATGGACTAATCCACTGATGAGTATCAGGCTGAAGATTCAGTCACCTCACAAAAGCCCCACCCATGAGCATATGAGGCTTTGTGGGGGGAGCATCTAAATATAAATCATACCATTTTGCCCTAGCCCCACAAAATTCATGTGCATTCCTTTTTATAAAAATACACTTAGTCCATCTCTAAATGTTACCAAACTCCTAAAAACTTCAGCATTCCTGAAAATCTAAGTCCAAAGTCTCCTCTGGGATTTAAGGCAAACTTTTAGCTGTAGGCTCCTGTAAAAATGAAAAGTTAAACACTGTTAACATACAAAGGTACAGAGTAAACATTAACAATCCAAAAGGGAGAAACAGGGGATAGAAAGGAATGGGGTCACAGGGAAATCATTAAATCCTGTAGTTCCATGTCAAACATCCTAGTCAAATTATTGTACAATGTGAACTATAAGGGACTTGGGAGGCATAGTCCCTGTGACACTGCAGTTGATTATAGCCCTCATGTTTTGTCTTTTGTGCTTACTTTGCTCACTGCTTGCAGCTCCTTTTAGATATTCCAAGTTCTTGGCTTTTCCAACTTTCTAGGGTATTCGCTGCACTTTTGGCTTTATGCTGACAGATGCACACATGACCCTCCCAGGGGCACAATCTGCTCTCCCAGGCCTTCTTCTGAAATCTATGTAGAAGTCTCTCAGACCCCACAACTCTTGCATTCTGCATGCACACAAAACTGGCATCACGTGGGCGATGCCAAAATTCCTCCCCACTATGAGCAATAATCAAGCATTTTTGCATCTTGCTGGTGGATACAGAAGCTTCTGAGTGTGTAGATGACTGAGCAAGATTAACTGAATCCTGGGAAATCAATTCCAATTCCTTAGGATATTGCCATTCTGAAACACAGTGCACTGGGACTCTCTCCTCAAACAAAAGTCTTTCACTTTCTACCTTTCGGTTCTGGAAAGGTAGAGTCTTTCAGATTCCTCCCATAGCCCCCTCCCAATGCATTCTTTGTGTTGTCCAAATAGAAAGTACTTTGTTTCTTGTTAATACTAATCTTTTTAGCCAGAAGGTTCCCCTCTACTCCATCTTTGCAAGCTCCAACTTTACTACAGCATCCTTTCTGGCCAAGTTCAAAAACTTGAAACATTCAGCTACAGCTTTGTTTTTGAATCTCAAGATAGAGCTGGCTAATAGTGCCTAACAGTACACAAGTCAGGGCTTCAATATTATACTGCCTTTACTAAACCAGCTTAATTAGTCTGCTGCCCTTGATCTCAGTCTTCAGCAGTCTCTGGACATAGGCAAAATGTAGACAAATTTTTTGGCATAGCCTAACACACATGGCCTGGAGTTCAACTGCCTATGGAGTCCTTACTTCCAGCTGAAAACTCCAGAGCTTTGTTTTTGCTGTTTTCTTTTCTATTAACATTCTGGTCTCCTGAGCTCAGACCAGACCCTCCCATCAAGCTTGGCTTACAGCTTTGTAGGGCTGTCTCTCCAGTCAGCATCCCCAAACATTTTGAAATTCCTCCTTGGAAGCGGGTGGGAGATTAGGGGATGGCAAACTGACTGGACAAGAGGGCGTGGCTTATCAGTCATAGAGAACAAGGAAAAACAGTTCAAAAGCCCCATATCTGGAATCAATCAGAGGATGCTATCTTCAGTTCTTCTCATGAGAAGTCCAACAGGTTTTTGATAGATCAAACTGGATCTGATGTCAGCCTGAGGAGTAAGGGATAATGAAGATGGTGGCCATTAAACTCTTAGCTGCTGTGTTCTCTCATTTACAGTGGTCCACTCTCACCCTGTAGAGTGTACTTCTTTCTCTACTTTGAACAGATCCCTACTCATTCTGCAGAGCATATTTCTTTTTTTATCCATTATAAATGTAAAACACTACATTTTGCATTTGTTTTGTCTAATTTTTCATTCAGGACAAGGGACAACCTTGAATCTCCAGAAAGAGTCACCAGCACTCCAGAACCTAGAAACAGAACCAGTTCCAAAGGCTCTTAAACTACATGATCAGGAAGTGTCAGTGTTTTACTTCTCAAAATGTAGAAAACCATGATAGACTTAGAGGACTGTGTTCCAAAACTAATTGGATTCATTTTTATAATTCACTATATTTGCTGAGCAAATTGTATTGGACCAATAGAGGGGTTGTAGTGTTGGCTACAACCCCTGTATTGATGACGAGAACACAGTGTTTAACCAGCGCAAAAATTCATGAATGATTTCTTTATTAATTAAGACTTAAAATTTGAATTATGTTACTTGAAATTTTTTTGTTATACAGAAGTTGACTTCCTTGATTGTACTTAAATTATAATAGAATGTTTCACTGCACCTAAGATCTCATCAATTATAATATGTACATTATTTATTTACCATTAAAAAATTATATAATTATCCCAGGTATTCCAGGGGTTTATCACACTTCTGTAAACTGTACTATTATTTTAGACATAATTAATTATGGAAAACATGTCTTAACAAAATATAAAAAGGGATATACAAATGGAAAATAGATTTCTAAAAATAGTCTAACCACTATTAGAATGCAAACTAAAACTACAATGAGATTTTACCTCACATTTGGCAGAGTAGCTTTTATCAAAAAGATCAACATAACAAATTTTAATGAGAATATGAACAAGAGGAAACTCTTGTATACTGTTGGTACAAATTCATGTACCTATTATGGAAAATAGCCTGGAAGTTCATATAAAGTTAAAATAAGAACTAAAATGCAATACAGAAATTTCACTTTCGTGTATGTATCTTAAGCAAATGAAATGGAAGCGACATCTGCACTCCCTCATTCATTGCATTGTTACTTACAGTAGACAAAATATTAAATCAATTGACATGGGCACAACTGACAAGTAGGTAAAGAAAATGTGAAAATCTTACTGATAATGTGTGCATGTACATGATATTACATGTGCAATGGAAGACTATTGAGCCTCAAACACAAAGGGAATTCTGTTACTTGCCACAACATAGATAAATCTGTAACACTTGATGGTAAGTGAAATAAACCAGGCACCAAAAAAAAAAAAAAAATTAGTGATGTTCCTAATATAAGAATCCTAAGAAGTTAGGCTCACATTAGTAGAGACTAGAATGATGGTTACCAGGTGCTGGTAGGAATGGAAGGCAATGGGGTAAATGCTGATTAAAGACTACAGAGTTTCAGTCAAGTAAGAGAAGTTATGGAGAACTACCATATAGTATCATGAGCTGAAAATCACTGAGAGTGTAGATCATAAATGTTCTTGCTTCAAAAATGATAGGTGATAGATACGTTAATGAGCTTGGTTTAATTATTCTACAATGTGTACATATATCAAAACCTGTTTTATATCATAAATATTCAATTGTTATTTGCTGATTAAACCTTAATGAAACTGAAGAAAATAACATATGTACTTGCTGTCTTCCTTTCCAACCAGAATGTAAACTCAGGGAAAGTAGAGATTTTTTTCCTATATTAATCATAAATATGTGCTCAGTGCCTAGAACAGGGTCTGGTGTTTAGTAGTATTCAAAAAATATTTGATGAATTAATATAGGAAAAATATAGACTTTCTTTCCACCCCTCTTTCCCTTTCTCCTCTCTCTAATGCCAGCTTTGGCTTCTAACAGTTCCACCTACACGAAGAATCATCTGGGAAAGTTTATTGACATCCGTGGTCCTATGCAGGCTAAATCAGAATTTCTCAGAATGAGGCATAGGCACACGTGTGTTATAAAATCTGTCCAGGTGAGTGCAAAGCACACTGAAAAGTTAGGAACCACAGACTCATACCACTCTATTAGTTGCATACGCACACACAGCAGCAGTGTATTTCTGCACTTGAGCTGCTCCTCCATATGGAGGTATTTGATCACTTGCTCAATGAGAAAATCTTTCCAAAACAAACTATTAATGTTCCCTGAAAGAGTAATAATCCTATATGCCTCATACTGCATCCATATCAACTGTATCATTTGATTCTCAAATAGTCAGGTGAGGAAGATTAATATTATCATCTAAAATTGGAAAGAATTTGAATCTGATCTACTTGCTCAAGGCAAAATGAAAGACATGCACATGTTTTTTTTCCTTTGTTTTATAATTTCAAAATAAATGCAAAAAAGTGTGATTATTTTATCCTCTTATCTCTATAATCAAATAACATGTCCTAATTGATGTGTTAGCATTAACAAAACCTGAGGGAGTTCTGATTACTGTGAGCCATTCACTTGCTTAGCAAATACTGACTTGTTTGTTGAATGCTTCCAAAGCTTCAGCTATTATTTTAAAACGAGTTCAACTTTTCCTATAACTTCAACTTGAAATGAAACACAAAGAAAACTTATTCATATTAATACTTTGCTTTTTACTCCATTTGGCAACTGTGTTAATTCTGAAAATACAGCTCAATTGTACTTAAAAATAGGGGCAACATTGATTGGAACGTTGAGTTTTTAGGATTTTTTCTTAGTTTAGCAATTGCTAGGTTCTCTAACATCACTTCAGAGGCTAAGTGCATTTCCAAACAGCAGGAAGAAATATGTGATTTTTATTTAGCACAACAATAAAATTTGCAAGTTGAACATTTTTTTTTTCAAATTTTACATTTGGAAGTTAAGTATGCTTGAATCGCTGGTTAACCTTGCTTGCTGTTGGCATTATTTACAGATTTAAAAACACCTGGGACTGCATCCCTGAAGAAACAACATAGAGAAAGAAATGGGAGAAAACTGTGTGATGAATGCTGGCTCATTCTTTGTTCTACGTATGTGACTATGAATGACAGATCATTAATTTTTCATATATAAGGCAAAGGTATGACTATAGTTTCTCAGCAGAAAAAGAACCACACTTGGACAGGCGGCATAATAATTAGATGATTTCCCTTCAAATTTTAGACTGGAGAATATATACAAATAAATGTTGTAGTCCTCTTTATTCTTTCATTTTAGCATGACTGAGGCTACTGGATTACTGTTTTAAAAAAACCATGTTTACACCAGACTCTTAGCTACATCTCAAATTAAAACTGTAGTTCTCACGGACTCGATTTACTGTCTGTGGCAAACTTCAGTGGCAATTGAAAGTTCTATGTTGAATAAGGATATTTTCAACAACATAGATATCATGTAAAAATTAGTAGTGTTAACAAACCATAGAATATTTGCTTTTCTAAGTCATGTAAAAACAGAGAAATCAGTCTCTTGCTTAGTGTATACTGTTTTATTCAATTAATACTAAGGTTAGCAAACCATTGGGTGTTGGCTAGTGTTAAGCAGCCAACTGACCCTTCATACTGAAGCTTCATTCACAGCGTTTAGAAGCAAGCTTGGTGAACCAGCCTGACAATGTCAATGGTGTAAGTGGCAGGGTAGGAGGACAGAGACCGAAGCCAGACTTGCGAATAAGCAGAGAGCAGGTGTTACCTCAAGAGTTAAGGAAAGACCACAGAGAAATACCAAAAGGATTAAATTAGGTCACATTTGCTCCCTGTTCCACATACAGATACACAATTATTTGTTAATTTTAATGTTCTGCCCTCAAAAAGCAGAGACATTTATAGGCACGGAACTGAAGGAAGGAAATTGAGAGAAAAATAACTGGCATCAAAGCCCCAAGGGGCCCCGTGTGCCTTCCCACAGCAATGAAGAGGCCAAGGAATCATAAAGCAGAATAGAGAGGATCTGGAAACCATGAACACCTACTCCAAAGAAAGGGTGCAGAATAAAGTAGACTAAGACATTTAAGAAACCAGAGCCCACAATATATTGGGATGAAAATAACTACTTTGCAAAGGAACAAAATCTTTTAACATCAGTTCAAAATGTTTTTTATTCTTTTTTCATCTCTAAAGGTAGGCAGGTAAAGAGACTTTAGGGAAATAGGTCTGCAACCCTACTTCTTCATGCTTTCACTGTTAGACAACCAACCAGCATCTTCTAACCCAGATTTTGTGATACGTATTTTAGCTGCTCTGTAGAGTGTGGAGTTGGATAACATACCTCACAGACAGAACCCTGTGTCAACCGACTCATCTCAATCTGATTGTTTCAAATCTTACGGAGCAGTTCAGGAAATTTCAAATAGTAACAAGCTTGCTGGCAACAAGAAGAAAAGGAAAAGAAAAAAAAACTGGGAAGGACTTGTTATTATAGCTCATTGATATTTGTAATAATCCTGTGAAGTATTATACTCAGGGCAAGGAAAACATTCCAAGGACATTTAGACACAAATGCTCCCTCCCCTGGCCTATGGTGCAACTAAACAGTACTATGCAAAAGTCACAAGTTTAATGTATGTGCATATGAAATACAAAAGCATTTCCTAAATGAGAAACAGTATTTTGTTTTGCAGTTCCCTTCATTGTTCCCCAAATAGAATAAAGCCATTGTTTTCAGGTTAAATACTGACTTTTTTCTTTTCTTTTCATTACCAGGGATCAAACTCACAACTTCGTGCCTGCCAAGCAGGCACTAAAGCCACTGAGCCAAACTCCTGGTCCTAATTTTTTGAGGCAGAGTCACACTATGTAGCTCAGGTTGGCCTTGTGCTCATGTTGTAGCCCAAGCCGGCTTTGAACTCACAACGCTCCTCCTACCTCAGCTTCCTGAGTGCTGGAATTAAAGGTGTGCACCACCATGCCCCGCTCCTTTTTTCCTATTCCATATGTATACAAAATGGACCAATTTGTGACACGTATATGAACTGATTTTCCACAGTGAATGCATTTATTATGTTTGGAAAGCATACACCAACAAAAACAATGAGAACAATAAATAAATGTGTGTAATAGCTGACTTTTATCCCAATATAGTTTAATTCTTATTAAACATGTATTTTGTTCTTTTAGCCACTTTCTCATAGCAGATTCTTCAGTAGTTTTTCCAACCTGACAACCATCATGAAGTTGTTTAGTGACTAGACTATCCAAATTTAACCACAGACTTTATATTTATGGTCACAAAAATGTTTTCTCGAAAAAAAATGTGTCTGGTCTTGGCTTAAGTAGACATGTGTTTGGCTCCATGGAGCACATCTGTGAGTCTGAAGTACTGTCTGCATTGTGCAAAACAGCAGAAGTGGCTGCTGCAAGAGAGCCACCTCCTCTCATTGCTGCCAAAAACAACAAAAGAAAGGGCTGAATGAAGGAGCGGCTTTTGCCTAGTGAGTTCACCTCTAGGCATTTACCTGCAATTTGCATGACTTGTATTTATTCAAGAATAGCATAATTTTTTTCTTGTCTCTACACTTTTTTGAAGTGGCCTAATGAAAACTCTGAATGAACTGCAGTTTCCAAGTCCAGGTTTGCCCTGTGATGCTTTGGAAAGAAGTGTATGGTTAGGAATCCAACCAAGGCTGTTGGATAAAGACTGGAGATGTTTGTTAGCTTGGATAGTCATTTCATTTTCTCTTGTATGCTGTTAGTTTTCTGTATATAAGACCCATAGAAGTGAAACTTGCCTGGTTATTTTAAAGTAAGGGTGTGGGTGGACAGATCAACTTGGACTGTTAGTCAGCTTTCCTCTACCAGAACAACTAATTTATTCCTCTACTTCTAGCCAAATGTGGCTCAAATCACTGATTTTAAAGAAACTGTATTACTTTTGAGATCTTTAAATATATATTAAAATTTCTGATCAAGCTAGTTACAACGTAGCATCACTGAAAGGAAGAAGATGGCAAATTCAGATTTAGTCTTCTGGCTTCTAAGCTAAGAAATAGTTCAGTGCTTCCATATTAGGCTCCAGCACAATGAGGCTTAATGTGGAGGGAAGGAAGAAAAGCTTAGGAGTTTTTTTTAAGTCAAATGAAGAGTCAGTGACCTGATCCACAAGTTGAAGGTTAATGTGATTATTCCCATTTCATGAGTGAGCAAAGGGAGATACAGACAGGCCAAGAAGATACAACTTTAAAAAGGTAGTGCGTGGTGCTGCCAGGGATTGAAGCACTGTTTCTCAGGCTCGCCAGGAAGATGCATAGAGACCTTTGTCTGCTGTTCCAGACAATGCATCACCTGAGATTTTTTCACATTAGTGGGTCATGATACAGCCACTGAGACTTCCATAAACTAGAATAAAATAAGTAAGGCCCGATGATAATTCCTTGACATTTTTCTTTCATTTATATAATATATGTACACATATTCCTGCACACTGTGTCATGACATATTTATTTCTTCCTGTGGCTCTAGTCAGAAATGAAACTAATTAAACAGCCAAAAATGCTCTCCTTTGGGGATTCTTTGTTATTCTGTAAAAGCAACAGTTTACAGGCCCGAGAGACATTGTTTTGAGGCAAAACAGTAGCATTATGAGGTTCTTTTTCTGTAAGAAATGAGATTCATAGGACCATTCACTTATTCAATTCCCCACTGCAATGTTCTGAAATTCCCTAGTGTGCACTGGTAAAAGACAGCTATTATCTCATTTTTACGGATTTGTAATTTACTTTAAAATTTTCCAGTCATAGGCAATGCAGTGTGCTCGTACAGGAAGGTATAGGCATGTGTGCAAAGGGAAAGGTAGTTAACTCGGGATGCTAGCGCTGGTGCTGCCCTGATTACAAAAGTCAGAGATGCTGACTGGCTTTTGAGGGAGCTAATCCAGTGACTCAACCTTGGCTGAATAATAGGATCATCTAAGGGCTTTTAAAAAGAATTTAATGGTCCAGTTATTTTTTTAATTATCATACAATAAAACCAGACTTTCGTTTCCTTTGCTGTACCATTCCGTTTTACTACATGTATGGATTTCTCTAACCACTCCCATAATCAGTGCATAACCCCACAAAACTCCCTTGTGTATTCCACCCATTTAAAATCGCAATTTCTCTTTTGTAGTCCTTACTCCTGGGAATCATGATTTGTTGGGAAACTTTTAGAAAATGCCAATGCTTACCTCAGAGCTTTTGATTTAATTAAGCTGGAGTTGGAGCTAAGAAGCCTTTTATAAATTTTCTCACGACTAAGATACACAGCCAGGGCTAAGCAACTGGGCTCTCATCAGAGTTCACGTTCCAGCACCACTACAAGTGTTTCCACCAGCTTCATCTCAAATCTCCAATCAGCATTATTGCACTGGACAGAATTAGGAATTTTAGAGTTTTTTCAGGTGGGCAACTGTGTTCAAACAAATGAATGACCTGGAGGAAGTACTGGACAAACACCCCGACCCTCTCACAGGGATCTAGTAAGTCTGGCACTCCTCACAGAAGGACAGGCAGCTTTGAAAGGAAGGCAGATGCCGGCAGATGATCTGATTAGGTTTGCAGAACTCTGTTCCTGGAGTATATATGATGTGTCCTGAGCAAATCCTTCACACCTCATAATGTTCTAGAATGCTAAAAAGTTCAGCGTGCTGTGACTTCAGTGAGCCTGCATAAGAGTTTAAATGTTTATTTCTATTTACTTATAAATACTTGCTTTGCAGATTTGTCCTGAGAATTGCCTTTCCTTATTTAACATCTGGTAGGGAGATGAGTGTATATGCATGTGTGTGGGGGTGGGGGATGGGCATTGCATCTTCCAAAATTTAACTTACAAAGCAGTAACTCTCAATCTTGAAATCATCTTAGAATTGTTTGGGAAAATTTAGAAGTCTCCTTTTAAAGGAGTCTTCACCTCAAAAAATGCAGAGTTCCTGGGAGTGGGACTCAGGCGGTCCTATTTTGAGTATTCACCAAGTGTGTATCAAAGGTGGAAAAGCTACTCATATGTTCCAAAACACATCTAATGACTTTGAACAAATCAACTTATTTAAATTTATTCAGTTCATTAGGTTGAATTCCACCATGCTTCACCAACTCATCTAGGCCTGGCTTCCCGCAGAGCAACTGGCTAACTGCCCAGACGCACAGTGCGGCAGTACACTGTCTTCACCACTGACCTCTCCCTTTTGAGTCACAAATGCTGCTCCTAAGCCGTAGGACTTATCTATTGCTGTGCACCCAGTTACTCCAAAACTTCAAAGACTAAACATTCATTATCTCATATTTTGTAACGCCGGAAATCTAGGATAACTTTCTGGGTGGTTCTGGCTCAAAGTCTGTCATGAAGTTGCAATCAGTTTGCAACCATCCGAAGGCTTTGTTAGGCTGGACAATTTGTTCCGAGCTCACTCCTGTGGCTGTCAGCAGGAGGCCTTGGTTCCCTTCTGGCTCCTTGCCATGTTGACGTTCCCTCTGTGTCCCTCAGCTCCTTGCCATGCAGATGTAGGTCTCATCATGAGGCTGCCTCAACATCTTCATGACACAGCAGCTGGCTTCCTCCAGAGTGAGTGAACCAAAAGAACACAGAAGAAACTTAATTGCCTTTTACATTTTATAGGGTTACTTCTATTTAATTTATTTCTTCGAAGTCAATAACTGATTCTAGTTCACACTCAAGGGAATGGGGGCTAGGTTTTACCTCCTGAAGGAAAAACTATCAAAAGATTTTGTGAATAAAATTTAGAACTATCACAGAAGATAACTGGTTAGGGTTAAGGTAGTATAAACAATGTTTCAAATGCCTTTGTGGAAAAAAAGATTATTTCCACTAGAGTGCATAAACTTAAGAGAGATCAACTATCTACAAAAGCCAAAAAGAAAATTCGAAACTGAGAACCACAAACTTAAGTGTAATTTAGCAGCCAGGGATCATAAATGGTACCGTACTTAAGCTTTAAAAGAAGGCACACCAGATCAAATGACTTCATCTCACCTTGTTCAAGCTCTCATGTTTTCCAATAAGCCAGTTCTTCAGATGTGTACTTCATGGGGACTGGTGTGTATTTGTTAACAGATAAACAGAAATGTGTTAACAGATAAATAGAAATGACATTTAATTTCAAGCTCCATTAGTAACATACAGGGAATAGAAAGAACAAGGTCAGTCACGATGGTAAAGGACAAAAGTATTTCATTTCCAATTACTTAAAATAATGTACAAATGTAGCAGCTAAGATAATGTTGGGACTGGCCAACTAAAAGTAGAAGGCAACACAGCAAAGAAACAGAAAGTTTTAATACCTGAAGATGTCAAAATCCTCTACTTTCTGTTGAAAAATTGTATTTTACATGTCTTGGTGTCATATAGACGAGGTATCTGCAAACTAAGCCAAATCCAGTCTGATTTTTGATTGTGTAAATGAAGTTTTATTGGAATACAGTCATGCATATTCCTTTATGTATTATTTCTTGCTGTATTCACTGTAAAATAGTAGAGGTAAGGAAATTTAAAAGAGAAATCTATGGTCTGAAAAGACTTGAAGATTTATTTCTGAGGTCTTTATAAGAAAAGTTTGCTAATCTTTGGTATAAACTAAAGAATATCTGCAACTTCCTTATGATAATTCCTAGACATTTATCATAGATTCTTGGGACCTCAAAGTCAGATCCAAAAGGAAAAAGGATTGGTTAAAGAAGAGAGGAGCATGTAATTGTTTATTTAAACTTGTTATGTTTGGGGCAATATGACTAACAATAAACAATATTTCCTTTGTCATGTTAATCCTCCACTCCATAAAAAATACAATGCTGAAGTCAGTTTTCCTTAGTTTCCTTCAGTCAATTCAAGAACCTCAGGCTAATTTAAGGGAACCAAACAAGGTTGGGGTTGAGAGTGAGAGTTATTAGCAAGTAAAACGAAATGAAATTAGAACTTGGCAATTTGAATACCATTTGCTTCTTACTTGGATTTCTCTTTCTCACTGTTCTCTCCCTGTCCTTTTCCCCTTTACTGTTCCTTTATTGTGCTGGATTCATTCTTCCTGCCACAACTAGATTTTACCCATGAGATGAGGAGTATGGACTCCTGAGAACTCCAGATGTACCAGTTTCATGGCAGCCAGAGGCATTCGTCCCATCCAGCCTCCGTAAAGATCCTTGAGTGAGAGGCTGTTGGGCTGCTTTCATATATGCTCGCTCTCCTCCCTCAATCTCTGTGGCTTGACAGTGATGGCAAAGCTTTTAGAGCTTTCAATGATAACAAACAGCCCGCTGTGGCAAGTGTGCCATAGGTTCACCACCACTGGCGGAAGATGAGGCACACAGGTTGGTCAAGCTTAGGTCTTGGGCCCACTCCTGTGGTTACAGGGTCCTAGGCAAGTGAAGAATGAAAAAGGAGACGGGTATGCAGACAGATGGACCACAGTGGTGAGCAAGTAACCTGTGCCACCATTTCAGCTGGACTTTTAGTAACGATCTTGAGGCAAAGAGTTTCTAAGGAGATACTGCCTTTGTTCCTCAGTTTAGGCATGCCTCCTGTGACTTTATTGATTACTAAGCATATATCTGATACAAAACTCTATTCACTTATTTCTCAAGAAATTCTTTATTCCACATATACAATTAATGCTTCAAAGAAGATAGATATGCAATGTTATATCTTCTTCTGACTGTATCTTTCTGGGGTCAAGTGATTCTGATTTCTTGGTTGCTTTTGAAGATGCTGTGACGGAGACTTCACTCATATTTTTGACTCTGAGAAGTATGAGATTCATTTAACAAATACTTACAGAAGATATACATACTATATGTTAGTGCTTGGACTACAACATTGAATCAGAGAAACGTTATGTCCTCTCTCTCAGAACATATATATAGGTCAAGCAGAGAACAGACAAGATTATTGACTACTTCCATGCACTGTGATATGAGATGTCTAATACGGCTGCCATAAAGACAGAGAAGGTATGCAACCCAGACTTAGGAGCGGGTTGAGTGAGAAGCAGAAATTTCCCAAAAGGAGTATCTAAAGTGAAGCCCAAAGCATTCAGACAGGCAAAGGAGGGGACAGTGAATAAGCATTGAACAATTTCTCTTAGCTGGTGATTCATTGCAAGCATGCCATGATACAAGCTAGCATTGTGATTTAAAGGGATTAAATATTGTTTTACTATGAGGAATCTTCAGGTGGCAAGTGACAGAAATCAATTTCCAACTACATCAAATAAAAAAAAGTGTGGGAAGATAGGGACTGGAAAACTAGCTTAACTCAATCTCTTTTGAGGAGTTATATTTGTTCTCTATTTTTCCCACACAACTAATAAGTTAATACTGTAAAATAAATTGATTAAGTAGTAGTTTTGCCACTGTAGAGAAAAGATGAGCAACCTTTTTATTTGCACCAGCCTGCAAAAATACTAAGAATTGTGCAATGTATGAGATTTTACCTAGCACAGAGGGTAACAGCCTTCTACTTTTATGGATGCTGACAGAAGGTTGGGTCAGAGAAAAAGGACTTTATTTTGCATGGTACATTGGGCAGCATAAACTTCATGTTCCTCTCAGTTCCCCTTGGTTTCTAAGTGTCCTGAAGATGATAAATGAAAGTCATGCACAGTGAGCTGGTATCATTGCTGAGGATACCTGATCTTAGAAAACCTTCATTTTATAAAGCAGCTGCAAGCACACCTGTCCAAACTTTGCAGGAATACACTGTCTTCACTATCAAACTCAGAGAAAAATCCTGCCTTCTGATAGGAAGGGAGATATTGTTAACTTCAAAAGCTGTTCGGTATGCAAATATCCTTACCAAAACAGCCCAGGATAGAAACTCTTTGAGAAGTATGACATGTATTTAACAAATACTTATTGAAGATACACATATGTTTATCTTCTCAGGATGTGTAGGAATACCAGAGGGATTGCCTTCCAATGGAAAGTCCCAGAGCATCAAATTGGTGTGTTTTATGTCAAGTGTCTCTCCTGAATCATGTACTTTTTTTTCAAGGAGGGGAAATAATATTGGCTCTGCTAAAGTCAATTTCCCATTCACAGACTAGGGTCAAGGTTGGCTACCAAGACATTAGGAAAAGAATGTGCTTGACAAAGATAAATCACATTTATTATGATTCAATAACACAGTATAAATTATCAAGCTGAGGTGCAAGTAGGGGTCAGATTGTGAAGAATTATGTAGGTCATGTTAAGTTTGGAATTTTTCTTCTATGTAATAGCAATATGATAAATAATGTTATAATGGAGGTGTGTTAATTTTATCTCAGCAAAATCACACTGGCACCGACTTTAGAAATTAGGAGCAAGTAAATGGGGAAATAAGTTAGCAAGCTGGCCAGGTAAAGGTAACTGGAATCTCAAACTGGACATGAGGATGGAGACTAGAGGCCAAATATGAAGATATTTTAGTACTAACTATAGAGCGGAAGGCAGAATTGAGGATAAACTTTGTTTCTGTTTAAGGAAACTTGGTAATATGAGACAGATCTTAGCAAAGGAGAAACAGGTTCAGGAGGGGACTGAACATAAGTCTTTCTCACTGAGCTCCATCTCTATCCTTGAATTTTAAAATTCGGAGACAGAATCTTCCTAAATTGCCCAGGCTGGCCTCAAACTTGTGTCCTTCCTGCCTCAGCCTCCCAGAGTGTTGGGATGGTAGGGTGTGCCATCATACCCAGCTATTTTTTTTTTCAATATTGAGTTTTTAACTCAGGGCCTTGGCTCTGAGTTACATCCCTGGCCCATTTTTATTTTGAAACAGGGTCTCACTTGCAAAGCTTCCCAGGCTGGCCTCAAAGTTGCCATTCTCCTGCATCAGCTTCCCACAGCACCGAGATTACAGGTCAGCACTACACCTGGCTCTAACTCACCCTTAATGGCTGCACAATATGCTGTAATATGGATGTATCACAAGGGAATCAAACAACTAAAAATAAATGCTAAAATGGAGAACTCAAGGTGTAAAACATGTTAAATGACCCAGAAGAAAAAAGTTCTTCAGTTATTCAAAAGTTCTTCATCAACATAAAAGAACTGTGGGGATTAAAGTAAATCCTAATCCCACAATCTGACTGTGAAGGCATTCAATGTGCCAGCAATTCTAAGTGCAAGCCACTGGCACTCATGGCAGATGTGAGGGTCTCTATCCCTGTTTCTTTTCTCGTCACTCATAAATAACCAGCCAATACAATTGCACAAAGTTGTCTCTTCATGCTGTGCTTTACCCATCCCTAAAGTATGTGTCCTTTTCTTCTAATTACATCACTGGTATCAAATCCTCTGAAGTCTGGCTGCACCAAAAGTCATAAACTGACAGGATAAAAACAAGCGCTATTTTATTTTTACACAGCTCATTCACATAGATCAGCCCAGACATATTTCACTAAACTTTAGCGAGAATGGCCTTCTAATGGTGCCATACATAGACTGCAATGGTTTGTGATGTGGCTTTCTTGGTGGGATGTAATTTTTTGTTTTTGTAAATGCACATGACACTGCCTTATATTTTCTAACCCCATTTGTTTTTTCTTTTCCCAAAACTTGCTAAAATACAATAAAATTCTCTGCTCTTTTTTTCAGGAAGGGGGAAAAGTCAAGCACAAATCCAAGCAGAAAAGAAAAATAAGAGCAGGCTGGGAAATGCACTTTATAATAGATATTGCTACATTTTAAAATACTACATTATATGAAAAAGAATTAAAGAATGCTGTAAGACCAGAAACTAATAAAAAATTACATACTTCAGAGAATTACCACTTGCTTTTTATAGCTTTATTGACTATTACCAAGTTTTAATATGTTTCAAATAATTAAATACTGCAACTGGGACATTAAAAATACAAACTAATTTACCAAAATAATTGTATTCTGAATATTATGTACAATATTATACATTTTACATTACATAAAAAGTTTTTATACATAAAGGTAAGATTTGATTTATGATTATTGGAAATCCAAAATACATTTCAACAAAATATTCCTATGCATACATACATAATTGCTCTCCAGGGATAATCAAAACCATACATGAGTGTGGTTATTAAAAAACAAAATTACATTCATACAATAATGGCAGAAAATGCAATCTGTTTATATTATTTTGGAAGTCTTATTTAAAAACTGCACATATGAATTGCATAACCTAGTTCTGTATATTTAAAATTTGTTTGCACCTGAAATGTCTTTATGTGGAAATTTTTGCTTTTTAATTTCCTTTTCAAAGGGACCTATTAAAATTTATATTCATTAAAATACCTTGCATGTAGGAAGAAGACAAACTGATTCTCAGCAACAGAAAAGCCACAAGGGTCTACCATATAATCAAGTATATACAAACCTATTTTTTTTTTCTGCAGTGTACTGTAGTTTTCACTGTAGAAGTCTTTCACATCCTTGGTTAGGTTAATTCCTAAATATTTCATTTTTCTTGATGCTACTGTGAAAGGTTTTTTACCATATAGTTTTGAAAAATAATCCTATTAAATTGTACAGCTAGGTATGCCTTCATATTCATATCTGTCATAAAATAGACTATATATTGAGGCACAGAGCTTAAAGGAGAAATATATATTATTGTGAAGAACTACCTACTGAAATAAACATATATTTAGGTGACTTCAAAAAACATATTGTGAACAGGTGCTCACATAGAAAACACCATACATGCCCACTAACTTAGGTTGTCATCAATCCTTAAAAAAGGTTAAGATATTGATGTGTCACACCTTTTTTTAGAACGGTGAAATACTCTTCACATTCAGGATACTGCCATATGAATTTTAGTACTATCTCATTTTCAATATTCCTTTCAAGTAAAACAATTGCAATTTTAAGTAACACAATACATGTTTCTAACAGATCTAAAAAATTTGAAAAATAATGCCTTTATTCTACAACAAAAATGGATTTCTAATTGTATGTCACTCTGTATACAGATCTCATCCTAGAAATGCAGACCTGTGAGAACTTTATCAGAACCATACATAAGAACCTCAAACAGCAGCAATTAGTAGACTAGCCATTCTTCTTTTAGTGTGCACAGCATTTTGCCATATTTCTTGTTATAAAATCCTGTATTTTATCAAAGGCAAAGAGAACATGGCAATCAGGAGCCAAGAAAGTAACAACTTCAGAAATATACAAAAGCAGTGCTCTTTCCACCACCACTGGATCCATGAAAAATAAGATCCAGAGCCTAAGGTATGTTTATGTTTATTGTTTTTCTTCTGGGGCATGTTTAGCTTGAATATAAAAGAAGTTCTAACCTAAGTTATCAAAATATATTCATATAAATGTATGAGCATTTCTAATAAAAAAGTTTAAAAAGTCTAAATTCTTAACTTTTGCAATTAAATATCCTAGAGTTCAGTAGGCAGATTTATTTTAGAGCAGCTTGAAAAGAATTCATTGGCTGAGCATCGCCTGGAAATCGGGCACAGCTACATTTCAGCTCTTCGATGCGATTTCTCAGCAATGGCAGCCCCGTCTTCCTCCTCCTCTTCCTCCTCTTCATAGTGTTCTTCTCCACCTTTCCGGTGGGTGTCATCTTGGACTCCTTGCTCTTCTCCATCATTATTTTTATCATCAGCCTTAAAGTAAGAAAAAGAAAAACTAAGAAATGCTATGTAGAACTAGTGATTAGTAATTCTCTCTTTAAAAAAAGATGCAAAGTCATTCATTTTTTGAAGAAAGGAAATGTGAAAGAAAAAAAAAAAAGATCCAACATGAAACAGTGCTACACAGTCTCTCCTAATCTTCGTTTCCACACTGTTCCTGAATGTAGGTGCCTGGGGAACTTCCGTGGCACCTCAGAGGTGCCATTCCCTGTTGGCGCCAATTCCACCTATACATCTACGTGTTCTACACAGAATGCACCCCCCCCCAACGCACACACAGTGCTCAGTGGAAAGACGCGCTCTACACATACGTTTTCATCGTTCTCCCCATAGGTCTCCTCAGCATTATGCTCCAGTTCCCGTTTTTTCTCTTCAGTCAAATCTTCCTGTACCTGAAACAAACCACCAATACTATGAGATGCTTTCATCACTTGAACAGTTGCAATGACATGCTTTGATTTCTAACAGTTCATTCAAAAATAACAGAAACAAAGCTAAACTAAAAGTAAATATAAAAAAAGATGCAAATTAAAGTGTGATTACTTATTAGTAGGAAAAAATGTATAATATACATATAACAAAACTCAGTGAGTTTGATTCTGAATATAAGACTTTTATGTTTGAATTTCTGATTTCTCTGAGTGAGGATTAACTCCACAAGGACAATAGTTGATGACATTCAGCTTAAAAAATTAAGCATTCCCCTTTCCAAGTGGAAGAACTACAGAAATGTATAAGCTCTGACAAAAGATAAATTTTATGAAGTTCTATGAAGTTCAACTCTCTGTCTTCAATAACTAGATGCATTCCAGGCACATGAAAATTGCTTAGCAAATATTGTTGAAAAAATAAGTCACTCAATGAATAAATACAAAAAATACCCTTTCTCTTAATGCACAACCAACATCCCACTACCTGTATGCAATGTAGTGAAAATTGATATATCCATTCTATAATTAAGAATAAATATTTCTGGTTAAAATATCTAGAAAATAGAACAATCATTTCAATTTCTTCATGTAATAATCCAACAAACTACTTCAAATTCATACCTCTATTTCATATTCTAACACATTTCTGTTTTAGTTTTCCTTTATGTACGTTATTACTACTATTTCACTGATACCAATTATTTATCTCAAAATGCCAATCAAAGAAAGCATCAAGATACTTTTGTGAAATAATCTCTATATAATGTTCACATCTTACAGAAATACAAGGTAAAATACTGTCTAGTTTGCTATTTTAAAAACCTTATATATGTCAAAAAGTTTAAGTCATTTGAATGTATTTCAAAAAACTGCTGAACATCAGGTAGGCATAAAGTAGTATCCAGGTACCAGAAAAAAGCTTGATCTTTTTTTAGAAGAATTGTATTACAGTAAATTTTCTTGAATACCCCCCCACACCTACACATATACACACACACACACACACACAGACACACACACTACAAGATTTTGGGGAAAGTGGGCGGGGATAGCTATTGAAAATCTGAGAAACAGGCAATGGATAAAAACTATGTAAGGTTTATAGTTGAGAAATAAATAAAATGCTACCTCCCAGTATCCAGACCAGGTAAGACAGAAATGAAGTGCATCTTCCAAGATGAGCTTTGGGCAGAATGTGGCCTACCAGAACCCTGCAAAGCAGGCTCTGCAACAGTGCAGCAGACAGAGCTAAGCCTTCACGATCTCTTCCAGCCACCCAGGATGAGCTGCACCCATAGCCCCAAGTAAATACAATTTGAAGATGGAGGCCTATGGCTTCTTTTACATTCACATTTCTGGCAAAGTGAGCTAAGGACACTCTTCTTTCACCTTACGGCTCTATCAGTGGTCCATGACATCTCTTTTGTCATTAGTCACAGAACCTCACGGTAACATTCCACAGGACACTGAGTTAAAGATAAAGAAGTACTTCAGACTACATTAAGATGTGACTAACTGAAACATTAAACTGCTGAAGTGTCCCTGCCTATTTCAATGAACAAAGACATATCTCCTATGTGCTTAATACTGAAAACATTATTTGTGAATGCTGAACATGGTGTAGTTGAGAATTGGAAAGAAATGCTTTGAAACTATGCAGTGTGGTGGAAAGAATACATAAATCAGGAGGAAGCAAACTTTTTACACCAAGGCCCTGTGAGAAGTTATTTAAGGCTTTCTGGGGCCTAATGTCTAGGGCACAACTATACAACTCCAGCAATGTAGCACAAAAACAGCTACAAACAAAGTGTAAACAAATAAGTACAGCTGTGTCCCAGCAAAACTCAATCTATAAAATAGGTCACAGTCTATAGTTATTCAGCTCCGACCATATACAGTGAATCAGACAGATCTGCACCAAAAGCTTGGGCCTGCAACTTTTCTGACTATATAAATGATAAGTCAATTGGTTTTATTATGAAAATCTTCAAATATGCAAGAAATAAAGAAAATACACAAATAAAATATCATTCAATAAACATAGCCATCAGCAATGTTCAAAGTTGTATCAGGATTGCCACACTTGTGTGTCATCTATGTTTACCTTTTCACTGAATTATTCTAAAAATTTCTAGACATCATGCAATCTCACCTTTGCATATCACTGTACAAATATCTAAAAGGGACATCTTATGTAATCATAATCTTACTATTGTATCTGACAAAATCAGTAACTACCTATCTTTAATGTCTATTTGCAGCTGTTTTTTAAATCACTATCTAAACAAAGGCAAATCTAACAGGGGCTTCCTGCCGTTATTTTTTTCCCCATGATCCTATCAACCTGTTCTACAGAAGAACCTATATTCTGGATTTATTTATTTCTGTACAGCATTACTTCACTTGGCTCCCATATAGCCTACAAATGGAAGTTAGTTTGAAGGTATGAGTGAACTCAGGTTCAATTTAAAAATCACTGGCATTTCAGAGGCGATGGAGGTACATAATTCTTGACTGTCATACTTTTTAGTCAGGCTGAGGTTGGTTAGTAAGCTCAGGTGGGGACAGCTTGGGCTTTCCATGGTCAAGTACCCTGATCTGTGTGGTGAACAACAACTTCTGATGACTGCTGCTTAAAATCAATTGTCTTAATTAGGGGTTACAAAAACTGGAACTGTTTCATTCCATCATCCTTTCTACATTTGCTGACTTTCTATAAGGAAGAACTCCCCAAATCAACTCCATGCCAGGACTGTACATTTAATGACATTCTATAAGGTCAGACCTCAGTGGTCTGTACTTCTGATTCTAACATTAGTCACAAGCTAGTTCACCTTGAAAAATACAGTTAACCTCCCTGAAGCTCCAGTCTCTTATGTGTAAAACAAAAAGACTGGGTATGGGCTTGAGAAATAAATCCTTTCAAATCTTGAGTGAGTCTCTGGCAAACAGATACAGACACCCAGCTTTCCACAGAAGTGAAGCCCTAATTCACACTGCCCAGTTCCACCCACAGGTGTGTGCCTAAGACTATTTCCCTCAACAAGGTACATGGGCAACTTCTACCTCAGCTGGGACAGGCAAGTAGGGGCACTTTTGAAGAACTCTTCTTCATAGGCACCACAACAGATAAGATCAAAATGTTCAAGGGTAAGGTCTGGCCCAGGCCAGGATCTGTATTTTTCACAAACTTTTCAAGGGGATTCATAGACACAGCAGAAAATGTGGCCAACTTCCCTGAGTAAAAGTGGATGCGGTGTGAAGAATGTCTGGCTTGTGAGATAATCACCCACCTATAAAATATTTTTTGTCTATATACTAGGGATATACTGTAGAAAATTTAGCTGGCGTACCAGTTGTCAATATAATCTTATTTGCAAATTACTGTTTTAAATTACTCTGTAATTTAGGGAACCCAAAAAGTGAATATTCTGTAATTTTCCAGCCATACAAAAAATAAGTTTTGTACAGACATTAGTTCAGTAATATATTCTTCATTTTTGAGAGCAAAAGCAATTCAAATTCATCTTAAAGGCATTAGTGAAAAGGAACCAAATAACATGGCACTTCTAAATGGTCTTTAAAATATCTTAGACTGAGAGCAGGAAGCCAAATGCTATCCTTTCGTAATGCAGACACACCAATTATGTCTTCTACACCAACTCTCTTTTGGATCCTGCTAGAGCTGATGCAATGCTTTGCCAAAGATTTTCTAACACTGCTCCTCATTACATGTCTTTCTCCACTAAAATCTAATGTTTCAGGAATTTGAGAAATGAATCCTATGTGATGGGGTAAAGTATGGTAAATGGCCAAAACAAAACAAAATGAATCACTGAATCTGAACAGGCTTCAGCTAGCGACCCTATCCCTGCAGTGTGCCTTAACTCCCTTGTTTTAAATGTGGAAGACACTCTGAATGAGCCATGAACCAGTAACCTGAACCTTAATTAGTCAGGAATGCCAGGATCCAAAGATGTGGGTGGCATGTGACAAATGAAAAGCCTGCAGCAACGTCAGCTGAAATGAGGGGCACCCTGCTGGCTAAGAGATGGTTAATAGGAGAGTTTATGTCAGGTGAAAGGCTCCCAGATGTGGTGGTTCACAGACTGCAGTCTTGGATACTGTGTGCATGTATCTGGCTACTGAAGGGGAACGAAGAACCTTGTACTTGCTTTCTCCCAAGTGTTCAAATAAATCTCTTTCTGTTACATTGGAAAAATTAATGCATTCAGATTTTTCAAGTCATTTCATCTATTTTGACACTTAAATAATTGTAAAGTACACACAGCAATTTTTTGGCAATGTCATAATTTGTCTTCTTTCCTCAAAATAGGTAAGATAGGTGACATGTAAGCAACATGGGAAGGACCTTTCAATAGGAATGCCTTCCATGGCAACAATACTAAACAACAATAGCTCATCAACATTCCTTCACAAAATAAGGCAGAAACGGCAAGTTCCCTAAGATCACACTTGTTTTGGGTCCTTGCAAAGTTCAAGCCCCTAAGTCTGATGGCTGTACCTCTGAACATGTGTAGCCTGGCAGGAGACAGGTCTTCCCCAGGAGCAAATGCGGATGGCAGTTAAGTCTGACTGTGTGTATTGAGGGAGCGAGGCTGAGGGCAGCTCAAGCTTCCAGGCTAACACTAAGTGTGGGTGGCTGGAAAACTTCAAGGTTTAATGGGGATAAGAATGGTGCACAGTTACACAGTCTTCCATGGTTTTCAGAGTGCTTCCACAAATGCTGTCCCAGACACATATTGTATACAAAGAATACAGTATGTGTTTCTATTTTATTTTTCTCATTTTGCTCCAGTTTACTGAATCCTTCATCTCTGACTATCACGAAAGCTTGAATGGTGTTTGGCAACCACTCTTCTCCCCTCTCCAGGGAACAGCTGGTAAAGACGGAAAGATGTGAGAACATGTAAAAATTCATCATCTCCGGAAAGACCTGAAAAATACAACACTGCCTGAACGTACTGGGCAGAGAGCAAAGGTGCGTTGGGAAGAAGAAAGGTTCAATGAACTTTCCATGGACTTCTCAGGGTAACAACCCTAAGTGACAACCTCAAGGCTATGGAAGAAGTTGAGAACTGGGTACATAGACACTGTTAGAAGAATTCAGGATGGGAACCCAACAAAGGTAAAATAAGCAGGACCTGAGGCTCAGTGCAAGGGGGGGAGAAGAGCTCTTGTCAGTTCAGTGGGGTCAAAAGTTGATGAGCAATGGCCAGCGCGGGGCAGCTGCTGAGCTAAGGCCGCACCAGGCCTGCACAACCTCTCTGCCTTCCTGCACCCTCTTGCCTCATAGTCTCTTTCTTCTTGATCTTTTATGGATCCCAGGATCTCTCTCCTCCACCACAACTGAGGATAATATACAGGAAAAAAAGAATCAGTAAATACTTATTAAATTTTTATTTTACCCTTCTGAATTGTTTAAAAGAAGCCAAGGTGAACCTTTTTTCTCTTAATCCCTCCAAGATTCCTGGTATCTGACATAATGAAACTAAGTAATATTAGTCTAGACATCTTGTTACAAGAGAAGACTGGATGAATATCTTTTTCTTGCCAAATGTCTTAATATTCAAGGCTGCTGGTTTCTCTAATGCTCTCTTTCTGATAAGGCAGCTCAGGGGCTTGATGAAGACGAACAGCAGGATGAGAAAAGAGAACAGAAAGATCAAGCCCGTTACAGAACAGATGACTCAATATGTTGTCAGTGGATGCAAGGGCAACATCCTTTTTTGCTTTCCAGATATAAGCATGGGGTTCAGCTCTGAAAAGCTGACAAAGGGAGTAAGAAGAAGCAAGTACACCTAGCCAGGGACCTGAGTGTGCGTGTGAGAGTGCACGCTGCCAGAGCAGGACTTTCGGGAGGAGGTGTGTTCACGTGTTCAGCCGGCTGAGTGTCCATCCTCCCAGGAGCCTCCACTCAAGCACAACACTGTGGCGCACTTGGCTGAGAAGTGGCTCTGAACCAGGGCTTTCATTCGGGTACTATTTACTGCTCTATGGAGAGACTAAACACAAGATCTTAGCCTGATCTGTCTCGTACTCATGAGGACTGCAAGAGTCCACACTGCAGAGAACTATGACAAAACGTAACAAACAGCATTCACTCGGTGACCCACCCCAAGAAGGTGGCACTATGACAGATGCTGTACAGACCTAATCAATAATATGCCAGAAGTTTACAATAAAAAGCAAATTAAAACGAAATGTTAAGAAATTCCATCTAAATGTATTTTATTCATCTCAGTTCCTTAGTCCACCTATATTTCCTTCTCAGTTCCTATTTCCCCTCTTTTCATTGTTTTACTTTTTTTCTGTAGGTTGGAGACGACCAAGGGCCTCAGGTCTGCCAAGCAAACACTCTGCAACTAAGCTACATCCCCAGTCCTTGTTAATGTTAGATTTAGTTAACATATTGAGTTTTCAGAGGAAAGATCAGAAGGAGAGACTATAAAATTTATAAAAATGTATGTAGAATGTTACTGGAGTCCAGTGGACACTAGGAGTGGTCTCCCTGAGGCAGGCATGGGGGAGATATCCACCGAGAAAGCTACACGGGTCAGTCTACATTCCCTCACTGTGCAGAGATGTTCTACTCACTTTTATGAGGGAAAGAGATAGGAAAAATGTTATAAAGAGTATATAAATACAATTCTTAGAAAGCCAAATGTCTTCTTAGTTGAAAATCTCTGAAAAGAACCAAAGAGATGAATTCTATTACCTTAATGTTACCTTCTAATGAAATGGTCCTTCTACCACTCTTCCCTAATCCTGCTTAAATTTTACTGAACATTTTTGTAGAAAACATGTCAAAAGTCAATACTGCCAAGGTTCAGCTAAGGCTAGAGTGACAGACACAACAATCTGATCCATCGCCTATAATCTTACTACCTCCTCTTCTCCTTCTTCCTGGTACTGTTCATCAACATTATCCTCCTGCTGGTCTGGATTTCCGGCCATCTGTTAAGATAAAAGAGGAGGCTCCCGTTACTGTACATTGGAAATGTCTTTTACAGTACCCTGGGACAAAGAGCAAGCATGCTGCCATGAAAAGTGCATTTGCAATGCCAGGAAATGATGAATAATCATTCCTAACACCAAGTACAGAATGTCCAAAACCCACACTCTCTGAGTGCAGGTAAAGCTTTTCAGATAAAGGTCTAAAACCCACAAGAGTGGCAAACCTTCTCCCAATGTAGATTATGACTGACCTTTTAATTAGGCCAAGCATTCACTAAAATACTAAGGTGAAATCCACCACCGGTAGTGACATCTACTTACCACCAAATGTTCCTCCATTTCGGCATTCGCTTGCTTTTGATCATTTTGTTTTTGTTCTTCATTTTCATCAGGCAAATTTTCTTCTCTCACTTGTTCAGCTTCCTCAAATTCATCTTCACCTTGATTATTTGGGTCATCTGCCGGGTTTATGTCTTCTACAGCTGCCCTCTACAAAAGTTTAATAAAAATCAATACTTCAAAACTAAGGATCAAGTTTAATTTCATTTAAAAGGTTACACACTGACAAAAAGTGAAATTGTTCTCATGGATTATTTAGATTTATCCTTGCCAAGACTCACAATATTAAGTACCTCACTGTCAAAAGATAAACTCTTGCTTTATTTATCGGAGGTTGAGAAATCAGAATGAAGCACAAGTAATAGTTCCTCTCTGCAAGTGATTCCAAAATAGTTGTCAAAACTCTGCTAACACAAGTAATATGAGCAAAACTGAATAGCCAACAACAACCACCACAACAAAGAGTTAATAAAAGTCAAAGGACACAGAGGAGAAAAACATCACTATAAATTAGGATAGATTCAGATGGACAAATAGAGACTCCTTTATCTGCTACGTTGATTTTCAGACAGACAACTTACTTTTGTGAGCAATTTTTAAGAGGTAAATGGTGAAAATAGTTGATAGGAAAGACAAGAAATAACCTAAGAAGAGAATCTGAGAAAGACAAAGACAAGAAAAGGGTTAACTCTAAAGTAAGCCATCCTTTTGTAGTGTGGACCTAAATTCTTTATTAACAAACACTATCAGGAAACTGAAAGCTGTTGTACTGGCAAGGGATGACAAAAGAGCTACCCAATCTTTGGCAATATATTATGAAAAATACCCTTCAACCCTTCCCTTGGTAGTTCTCAACTACTGAGCTCAACAAATGCTCTCCAAATGGTCCACCTTAGAATTACTTCAATTTTCCACTTAAGTTCCCAAATAATATAAATTCTCACAAAGATTCAGCTTTTAAAGCCTGAAATGGACAGAAATGGCAATGATTATTATGAGTTTTCCCAATCCTTTCCAGGTCATCTATGGGACACTCACTAAAGTGACAACTGCTTCCAAGAGCTGCTGAAGCCAGGGTAGGATTCAGTCTCCCTCACTGTTCCCCAAAGGAGATTCTATTTCAATTCATTTAAGAGCCTGGAACATGTTCAAGAGCTCACTACAGGCTCAGTTCATCCATTATCTGCACATCCCTGGCAAAAAACTTCATTCAAGTGCAAATGACACTCTTCTCAGGAATGAAATGTGGCAAATCCCTGCCTTCACACTAAGCTCTGCTCCACAATTTCTTGTCATAGATTTCTGTTTGTGCGGTATCAGTAAATTATGAGAGAATATAGGAAAAACGTAAACTTTTCTTTTCAGAAAAACATACTAAATACCTTTTGCTACAGTTTCTAAAAACGTACACATTACAACCAACTCCAAACAAATAATCAGTAAGGGCTAACAGGCACAATCACCCAATTTAAAATAGTTATTAACACAGTGAGAGACAAATTTGTCCAACAATTCTTATTAAAAGAAGTCCTGATAAGGGCTAACGATTTCTTTTTAAAAGAATGCCTGGTAGAGAGGCCAGTGTTTCCTAGTATGTTTCTCAGAATAAATAGATACAATGGGAGTAAAAGATCACACAGACAAGTCATTAAAGCCTATAGTAACTCACAAGCTCAAGTGACTGTAGTACCCACCCTTCCCCTTACCCCTCACACACACGCTCACAGGCTTTAGGCACTTGATTCCTTGCTCTTGTAGGGCATTCTCACATTCTCTCATGTTGTCTTGCTAGCTCATGCACTTTCCTGAAAATATTTCAGGGCCAAGCTCCCTCCTGGATACTTCCCCAAACACTAATCCAGGAAAGGTGTTCTACCATATCTTAGTACAAGTTAGGTGGAAAAAATTATTTCCATCAAAGGACTTTAAGCAGTAAGCAGGAAGACTTTCTTGATGATTTTCAAGGAAAAGACATGGATCTTTCCATCAAGTCTCTGGATCAATATATAAACAAAGCCTGTGTGACAGCATAGACTGAATGATATAAACATGAGAGATGACTGATTAGCAAAAGATGATAGCAGCATTAAAATAAAATTACATTATCCTTAATATGAGAACAGACTCACTTAAAGTTTGTTTGCCTTGCTTGATAGAAAGACCAAGGCCTTAGTCTATCCAGGTGAGCTGAAGATCTTTCTCTTCTTTTGGTAAAGACAAAAAACAGTGCCAATTATTGTATGTCTGCCTACTAATAATCTAAATTTCCGAAACCATCTATTCTTATGCAGGTATTTATTAAAAACTGAACTGTTGGGAGATTACAGATTCATATGACATACTCAATGCCCCTGTGGACCACTCAAAGTGCTCAGGGAAGGGTAATTTCCTTTCTCTGGTCTCCAGTCCAACTTCCATACTTACCTGCTCTGTTTCCACCATCTTTCAGAGTTACTAAATATCTCAATCCCTCTCCATTCTGTTTTTCCTAGGTTTTAGTTTAACTGATCTAAAACTGTCAAAGAGAGTATCGTTTCTTTCTTTCTGAGAGAAACCTTCAGCCAGTTTCATCATACACATCTACCTCATGAGTTCTGGTGTATAATAGTGCTCATGTGTAACTGTGCAAGCTGCCTTCCTCTGTGCTAATAAAATAAAACATACATCTAGGGCCAGAGGCTTGAGTCAGACACAGTGTCCCTTTTTCTTCCTGCCTGATGAATTGCCAAGTGTTGGAACAGAAAAGAGGGCACTTACATTTGCCTCAGATTCTGGGTCGACTTCTTGGGCACCTTGTTCATGGGGCTCGTGTTGGTTACCTAAGTCTCCTTCGGCTTCATCTTGGTGCTGGTTTTCTCTTTCATAGGCTAACAAATCAAAGAACTGAGATCAGCCCAAAATGCATCAAACAGGATTTTTTCCTTTCAACTGAAACTAACTCCAACAGCGGGCCTTCCTGGAGACCATATCCCCCAATCTCTTCTCTGGCTCAGTTAACTCAATGCACAGATTCCCAGCTTTGCTGAATAGTTCTGTCTTTTCCAACACTTTGTGTCTAAAGAGAGTCTGGGTGAACAACTTCATTCCACCCTTGTAAAGCAAATGTCTTTAACAGAAGCTGCATTTTCCCCTATGTTAGACAAGAGAACATAATCACGACTTAATAAAACACAGTCTAGTCCTCTGGACACTGCTAAAACTATCCACCTATTTTTGGTTGATATCAGAGGAAACAGCAAGTTTCCAAAAGAAGAAATGCCATTAGAAAATTCTATCGGGTAATATGCTATGTACCCCCAAGTCCTCATATAATTTTGGTGGGGCTGAGTTATTGGTTTGTTGTCTGGCAATGTGAGTGCTGTGCCCGCCCAGGAGTGGAGCCGACATACAGTGTAAGGGAAGGTGGGTCTTCCTTTTGTTTGCTTCCTCTTCTGCCTCTCTCTCTCTCTCTCTCTCTCTCTCTCTCTCTCTCTCTCTCTCTCTCGCCAGCGCGGATTGCGGCTTGCAGCTTGCAGCCGCCATGAACTGTAGCCCCGTCATTCTATGCTGCCTTGGAGCCAACTTATGGGCTGAAACTCGAGAAACTGTAAGAATAAACCTTTCCTTCCGTAACTTTGGGCGTCAGGTGTTTTGTTTCGGCAAGGAGCAAAAAGTAACTAAGACAAAAATGAAAGTGAAACAGTAACACCTCAGTGGTGGAACTCAAAAATACAGACAGAACCACACAGAGCTGTGCCCTGTGCTGAAGAGGGGAAGGGGTGGGGAAGGCTGGGTGGCAGGAAGAGAGAGCTGCCAGATCTGTGGCACAGTGAAGAGTGTGCACAGTTCCAGGGCAGGGTGGGCATGGTGTGCACAGCTGACATAAGGAAGTGCTCAGGGGTGCATCTGCCATTGGTTGCAGTGCAAACACGTTCCTCTGCCGCCCCGTCCCCAGTCTCCTCTGTAGTGGTCGTGGCCAGGTTTTGTGCCTATCAGAGCCCTAAGCGCTCACAAGTCTCCTCTGCAACAACAGGCTGCTACCTCCCCACGTTTCACAGACATGGCAGAACACTTGTATTCCACCTGGTGATCAAGGCTTCCCAGTGTGACCTCATTGGTGGCACCTGCTCCACCTTCCTCTTCCAGTCTCTGGTCTCCTTTAAAACAGTCCTGCTGCCTCACCAGCCCTTAGCCCAGGAATGGAGACGTGTTGGGATGTTGGGTGTACACAGTCTTGAAGGTGACTGGCGAGGTTTTTTGGGCTTTGGGAAAGAGGCATTCACTGTTAAAGGCCTTTTGGGCCTCAGTTCTCTTGCAGATCACTCCTTTGATGACCAGTCATTTCCTGCCCACCTTTCCAGCCCCTAAGGATACACAGGAGTCAGAAGTGGTGGGAACACAGTATTTGCACCTTATCTGTGGCTCCAGGTTCTGTGATTTCAGTTATGTGTAGTCAGTCCTGGCCCAAGAGTATTAAATGGAAAATTCCAGAGATTAATACTTCATAAATTTTAACTTCTGCATTGCTCTGAGTCACGTGATGAAATCTCACATTCTCAGCTGCATCCAGGCTGGGTGGGGAATCAGCCGGGTCCAGCATATCCATGCTGTGTATGTCACCTGCTCAGTCACTATCATCAGATCCACTGTTGGGGAGGCATGATGCTGGAGTTCAGGTAGCTCTTATTTCACACAAAAATGGCTCCAAAGGGCAAGAGTAGCGATGCTGGCATTTCAGATGTCCCAAAGAGAAACCATGAAGTGCTTCTTAAAGTGAAAAGGTGAAAGCTCTTCAAAGAAAGGAAAAAAAAAAAAAAAGGAAAGAAAAAAACTGCACTAAGGTGTCTATGATCTACAGCAAGAATGAATCGTCTATCTGTGAAATAGTGAAGAAAAAAAGAAATTCATGGTAGTTTTGCTGTCACACCTCAAACTGCAAAAGTTACAGCCACAATGTGTGATATGGTCTTAGTCAAGATGGAAAAAGGCATTAAATTTACGGGTGGAAAATGTGAACAGAAAATGTGTTCTCACTGATGCAGCATGTTGCATCGAAGAGCAATGGGCCTATGTGAAGACTTCAGCAAGAGCTTCCCTGAAATGAGTGACACTAAACCATTCACAGCAAGTAAGGCACAGTAACAGTGACACTAAGCCACTTACTGCAAGTAACAGATTCAGTGATAGATCTGAACTGAAAACTTTAAAAATTACTAGACAGGCTGATGAAGAAGAAGCTGCCACATTTCCAGCAGTGTTAGAGATGTTGATGAGAAGAAAGGATGGCAGCCAAAGCGAGTGCTGAACTGAGATGACACCAGCCTCTTCTACAGGAAGAGGCCCAAAAGGAGCCACATTCAGGAAAGTACAAAGAAGGCCCCAGAGCATAAAACACAGGAGAACTCATTTGATGAAGAAGTGGAAGAACATACAGTACTGCAGGCCCTCACGCAGTGTTAACAGATCAGAAATTTAGAAGAACTTGCAGGTCACATGCAGGGGAAGGTGAAGAGGGAGAACCAAGCAGTGCCAGAAATGGGTACATGATTAAAATTTGCTAAATAGTTTCAAACTATACCAACACAAAGGCCAAAATTATGGAATATGACCACTGAACAGAAGGCAGCATTAAAGTGGCCCAGATGATCACTGAATTATTACAGCCTCTATAGCAATGTTTTCATGAATTAAACAGACAACAGTTTAATAGTTTTCAGTTACAATGTTCTTCCAAAATGTTTCAGAAAAAAAAAAAAAAAACAGAAGAAAATTTTCAACTACTATAAAGAAAACCCCACCTGTTAACAGCAGGGAACACATGCTGGAGTGGGGCATGGTTTAGCTAGCTGTTCAGGGGCCCTCACCAGGGGCCAAGGCTTTGCCCCAGACTGCGTTGTAACAAGAATATCCATCACTGTGACCCAACAGTGCTAGTGAGACCAGCAGAGTGCCTGATAAGTATGGAATGGAAAGGAGTACACCTAATTTCTCTCATGGACTCCTGTTTCTTCTGTTTTTTGGTGTTTACCTTAGAGCCACAAAAATATGTAGCTTAGTAAAGAGGGCAATGGCGACATCAATATTGTTGTACTCCATATGTTCTCCACACCTCTGTAAAGTAATCTTTAATAAACAAATTTACTTTCGAAGCTGGACAGGTCTAAGTTATTCTTTGGACTGTTGGTGCTTCTCGATTTGTAGCCACACGTTTCTTTCCTATCTGCTCAGGAATATTTATGGAATATCAACACTCTCTACTGCTGACATTTAACCACTGACATGGTCATAGCCTGATGATCCTCCTTCTGATGTAGCTTTGGAAGGTCAATAGTAGCCTGACACATCACAATGCCTATGTCAAATGGCTCACTTCATCTCATCATGTAGGCATTTTATCAGCTCGTATTAACACAGCCAAGAGGAAGATCCATCTTTAGATGTGTCCCTGGTGTTGGACTCTACTCTGACACTACTCTGAAGCAGTATTTCTTGCAAAGCCACCCCTCACTGTCCTGAAGTTGATCACATTGGGCACTGGGCTCTTATTTTGTTCCTGGGAGCCACATGTTGTCTATCACAATGATCAACACACACAGTGACACCAGGAGGATGTAGCTATGACAGCACCTACAGAGTCCTAAGGAGTATCTATCACTGCAAGGAGCATGGAGACCTCTTCATTGTCACTCTCTTTTGCTATGGCTTCCTTTTAGGAATCTACCTAATGTTTTGCAGTCAGACATAAAACAGGGCTCCACAAATAGCTGCACATAGCCTTTATTCCTGTAGAAAATTTTGGCTATGGAATATTGGTTGATGCTCTTGCCTGGCAAGCAACACAATCTGTATGTTTTCAAAATTTAGATGCATCTTCCCCAGCAAGGTTTCCTTGGCTTTAGACAAGCAGTGACACTTGTTTTTGAAGACATGAGCCTGCATAGCTCCTTGCAAGGAGGTATCTCCCACACTGTTATGGTTTATATAAGGATGTCTCCCCAAAGCCTCGTATAGTCAAAGGAATGGCTTATGGCAGGTGATTGGATTTATGGGGCCACTACATCTGGCATCGTGTTGGGAAGTGGGGCCCAGCCAAAAGACATGACTTATTAGGAGCATGGCCTGGTAAAGTGCATACTCCCCTTTCTCTCTGCTTCCTGTCTGCCATGATGTGAGCAGCTCTCCTCCGCCATGCCCCTCTGCCGTGCTGTCCTACCTTAGAGGCAGCTGCCTATGATCTAAAACATGAAGCAAAATAAACCTTACCTCCCTTAAGTCATGGCCGTGAGATATTTGTTCCAACAACAAAGGAAGTACTAAGACACAGACTCTCTGCAGAACTCTGAAGATAACGATGGCATGGACAGTCTAAAAAGACCTAATGGCCAAGACAGGCCGGAAGTTAGCAAGAGAAGACTGGGAAAGGGTGGAATCTGTTTTTCTTGCTTCCTGCCAAGGGCTGCTTCGTCCCTCACTGTCCTGGAGTCAGATCAGTTCCAGACTGAAAGCAAGGCAGAAGCATTGTTACCTTTAGGTCCCACCCCATGAAGAACAGAAAACCTGACTGGAGCCTTCAGGGCTTCTAGAGGAAGGCACCAGCACAGCACACTGCGGGGTTAGGAGAAAGGGGGATAAACCCTGCAAGTTTTGCCTGAAAGTCATTTCCAAAGAGAGATCAGACAGATGGAACTGCGTCAGTCACCCAGCTCTACCACAGGGGCTCGCTTCATGGACACATTTTTGGACAAGGAATTCACAATCCAGATCTGCTGCTGGCCTCCTCCTCTGTCAGAGGAGCTCCAGCTGGAAAAGGCTGAATCTGAGAACAGTCAGCGTCAGATGGCTGAAGACTATGTTTGAGTTGATGCAGGAAGAACAGATGTCACTATTTAACTGGCTCCTAATCAACTTCCCAGAGCCTCTGGAGAATGGGGACAGTGACTTCCTAGCTGCTAAGCATCCAAAGAAAATTGTTTGCTCTTGGCCTTTGTACCATTTCAACTCTAACATGTTCTGATTTTTTTTTTTAACACTAAAGTTTAAATGAATAAAATGAAGCACTTCACCATAAAAAATTCAGCCCATTAACACAGCAATGATGATGGTGCCAACAACAGAGACATGTTACACACGTAACACTCACGCAGATGTATTCTTGCTGCTTTTGCAAAAAAAAAAAAAAAAAAAAAAAGGTGATGAGAACTGTAACAGCACACAGGATAAGAGCAGATCAGTTTTGAAGGCAAGCAAGATAAAAGAGGGAAGTACATGGACAGTGTTCAGTCTACAGAAAATACATAGGGTAATTTTTAAGTGCACAGAGGATTTTATTAAATAAAGAAGAGGAAAAACTGTTTTCTTGTCTCACTGGTAACAGAACAAAAGAATTTAAAGTGACTCCTGGGGGACATAAGGAGAACACTTTCTTGATTCTTTGGGGTATAAAATATCCCTGCAAGCTATTGAGGGAGTGTGGGTCAGCACCTTCCCTTAAGACTCCTCTTAGGAAACGACGCCCATCTCAGCACTAGTGGTGCCAGGGTGACAGTGACTGTCTAGCTCTGTTATCACAGCAAGCAACATTTGCTAAATTACATGCTACACTTTTACCAAAAAGAGAAGCTATTTTTGATTTAATTAAAAAACTTTTGAGACAGTGATGTAGAGACTTCCAAAGAAAGAAGAAAATGTAGGAATTTCCCCAAAGCATAATAATCCTATGATGATTTGTCAGGAATAACTTTTTCATATACAAAAAGATTAAACTATGGGGAAAATGTTACAGAGGAGAGCGATTATTTTGATCGGTTTTTGAAATCAGCATGCACTCTAAGGATTAAGACTAATTCAGTAACAACCAAAGAAGCATGGTTCACAGATCTTTTTTGCACCTACTCAGGTTTGCTTTTAGCTTCTTGGTGTTACATAAAATTGGCTCACTTGTATTGTATTAATGTTACCTAGTAATTTTATTAAAGCACTCATCATCAGAGAAGTCTTACCACCTCCTTCCTCTTCTTGGACTCCCTGGTCTTCTGGTCCCTGAATAATATCATTATCCACAGCATTATAATGAGCTTGCTGCCTGTCAGGAGCACAAACATTATAAATTCAGTGACGCAGATCATTTATCTTTCAAGATAGTAATACGATTTTTCAACAGTGCTTAAAAAGTTGTATTTTTAAAAATTTTTAAGTACACAATAAGGTATCATAATAAAAATATGCTTTCAAAAAAGGCAGTATATCTTTTGGTGATAAGTAAAAACACAGTTAGCATAAAGGCTGCTAGGCTATTGTCAGACCTAAACTATTGCTCCTAGACAGAAAAAAAAAAAATATTGGTTATATTTGAAATTAAATACCTGGCACTTAATTCTCAAGTCATTATTCTATCTAGACTACATGAGCAATATGAGCCACTCATGTTCCTGTGTCACCAGCACACAAAGTTGTGTTTCATCTGTTTATTAAACCAAGGAGCGGCTGCCTATACCCATCAGGGGAAAGGGAAGGGGAAAGCTACCGTAGCTGCTCCTGGTGCTGCCGCCGGCCCTCATCGTGCCCAGCCTGCCTCTGCTGGGCCATCTCTCTGGCTGCAAACTGCTGCTCCTGCTGCTCTTGCTGCTGCTGCTGCTGCTGCTGCTGCTGCTGCTGCTGCCACAACAGGTGTCCCTGCAGCCTCTGCTGGTGCAAGGCTTCCTGGCGTTCTCGAAGCCGCTGGGCCTCCTCATCCCTCCTCGCTGCCAATCTCTGCTGCTCCAATTGCTCCTCATACAGGGATCGGAATCTGGTAACCGGCTTGGCTGAAGGGTACACCTGGGGCAAAAATGGATTGATCTGAGCAAAAGGAATCAGCCCCTCAGAGTTTTGCCTTCAATGATCTCACAACAAACTCAGAAGGAGAGTTGGTTTATTAACACCTGTGTTTCAGGCGAACGCATAAAGTCCAAACTCTTGCTTTCCAGCTTTCTCTGAGTTGCCCTCGGCAATCGCAATGTTCCCAACTTGTGGACATTCAGGCAGACTCTGAGTATGCTCCTTGCTCAAAATGAAACAGAGCTCACAATGTAAGAAATCAGTTTCAAATTGTAATTAAATTTATGTTCACAAGCCTCGGCAACTGCTAGGCACTTTGTAACCTACACTAATCAGACCATTTGTGAGGCTAAGGCTGTTTCCATGAAGAGTTAAAGACCTAGGAATGCTAATTAACTCCAGCAATGTATATACAGATCCCAAGTTAGCACAGCCAAAGTATGTCTAACTCCAGGTGACAGTGGGAAAGCAGAAAACTGATTTTCTTCAAAGGAATACAGGAATAATTAAGAAGACAGTACCACTTGATTAAAGGAAACTAGGAGAAGCAATGCTTAAAACTCTTGTTTTCCATCAAACTACTCATTGCCTTCCCCACCCTGGCCAACCAGCACAAGCACACACAAACCTGAACAAAGGAAAGAGAGCATGGAGTTAAGGGGAATTAAACCAAGGGGAGAACTGCTACTAGTGAGGAAGGACACAGACTAGCAGAGGCTTCTTGAAGCTATGTTTGCAAATACATAAGAGGGCTGCTGTGGAGGCCAGCACACCTACACAGCCTGAAGCCTCAGGCAACTCTTAAGTCTCCTGGAGCCAAAGCACCAGAGTTATAGAGGTAATCAGCATTCAGGCAAAGGCCCGGTGACCTATCATTGGGTATTAGTTTAGAGGTAGTAGAAGAAAGGAAAGTAGCTGCACTCAGTGTTTCTGCTCAAGTACTACTTACAGCAATGGCCAGTTTTTTAAAAAAATATTGCAAAGTTTTACTTATATGTGAGGAGCAGCAGAGACAAAGCAGAAACTGATTAAACATAGTTACCTAATAAAGTATTCCCACATGGCAAAGTAGCTGTCTTGGTTGTTATGTTTTGTTTTGTTTTGCTTTGCTTTGTTTTGAGACAGTGTCTTGCTATGTATTTCAGGCTGGCCTTGAACTCACCATGTAGCCCAGGCTGGCCTCACTTTCAGTGATCCTCCTGCCTCAATTTCCTGAGTGCTGGGATTACAGACATGTGTCTCCATGCCCAGCCTTGGTAAATACCTTTTGATAAAAGCAGTTTTACTTACTATTGAAAGGGAATGAGCAAATACCACCACACCAACTGGCATATGCAAATAAGAGGGAGACTCCTGATTTTTTAAAAACAAAACAAAACAAACAAACAAACAAAAAAAAAAACACCAAAAAACAAGACCTTTTCTACCTCAAGACACTCAAGATGCGACTTGAGCACACCTGGCAAAGTGACTGTTAAAGTGCTCACCTAGGCCTCTCTGTTTGAGGGACATGAGGGTGGATCTCTGTGCACCACTGACAACATGAAGAACACAACATACACCAGCTGCAATTGCTCTGGTCGCCCACCATCTTTCTGAGGTACATAAGTAGCTATGTTATGAATATTACAATAATGAACTTAAATACGTGCACTTTACATTGGATGGAATCCTGCAATTTTTAAAGACATTGTACTACACGAGGATTTTTCTTTACTATTGAAAAGTAAAGCCATGTTTCCCATCCCAGTGGACTCAGAGTGGGGAGCCTGCACCTCAGCATCAGGACGCCCCTCCAGCACGTTGGCTGCTTCCTTCTGACCGCGCTGCTCTCTCCACTCCCGGTCCTGCTCCTCGGGCGATGGATCGTGTTCCTCCTCGAGATGTTCAGCCTGCCCAACCTGCTCCATCTCCTCCTCTTCCAGGGCCTTTCTGTGCTCCTCTTCCACCTGGCGCACCTCTGGCTCTCTGGCCTCCGCTTCATGTGCGTTGTGCTCTGCCACAGCCTGGAATTCTGCCTCATTCTGGGTGGGAGCATAAGGTTTCATTTCTTCTGCTCTTCCAGGCACCGCTTCTTGTTTCTGCCAGATATCACCATGATGAGACACCTAGGCCAAGCACAATACGAGAAATGACACTCTTGTATTTCAAAAGCAGTGATACAACACCTTTATGACCATAGATACATGGGGATACCTGTAGAGGATCACCTGGGTGACTCTCCTTGAATAAAGACCAATTACTTCTACCTTGGCTAAACCTGGTCCTATCTCCATGTACTGATATGTACAGAGCTGGCTAAGCTATGTCCTTTGCCCTTTAATTGGCTCTAAGCTAGTTGAAGTACTGGTGAAGTTAGACACAGTTGCTGTTTCCCTGCCCTATGACTCCCTAAATGGTGGAGCCCAGCAGGACGCAGAGCCACAGCTCCAGAGCTGTCGACTGGGTTCGAGCCTTGAGACAAGTGGCTATGACTTCCCAGGGCACAAAAGTTTGCACATCAGAACTGAAGCACTGCCACCTAAACAGTAAATGCTACCTCAATTGTGTTATGCAGACTGGTCTTTCTGCATATCCTTCTCTCTGCATACTGCAGAGGTGCTTTCTGGCCTCCTACCTATGGACATCCATGTTTAAAATAGTGCCAGCTACAATACAATATTCTTAATGTATCAAATAAATCTTAATGTATCAAAATAAATTCCTTTGTAAGTCAGTGTTTTGTAAATAGTTTGTAATGTCAGTACAGAAAACTGAACAGAAAAAAAAAATGTGTTGTGTTTTAGAATACTACTACTCTAAAATCGGTTGATTCAAAAGAGTTTTTCCCATACTTTCAGAGGTCTCTATATAGTCTCCATTACTTAGGAAAGGAGCAATAATATAATATTGAGCAGTAATATAAATCTGTCATGCCTTTTTTTCCTTAGCCTTCTTCATCTGAAAAAAAATTACTTCTCTGGTCATACTACTTCCCACAGTGAAAATAAATGTGCAACACTATTCTGAAACTAATAGAAATACAATTATCAAACTTTAGAAATGGAACTGTAGGAATGATAAACTGGGGAGAAAAAGTCATTTCTCAGACATGTGAGTGCAACTTCTAGAGCTGTACATTTTTACTAAAATCCCCAGCTATCTGGCAAGTTAGACTCAATGTGGCCCTGCCTTTAAAGGAATTATTTCTCTGGAGGTATAAGTGATTTCAAACACCTGACATATATCTTCACATTATCTCTGTGAAGAGTTTAGAACAAATAACACTACCTCCAACTCACAGGTGAAAAACTGAAGCTCTGAGTCATTAGAAGATTAATCCAGAAAAATGCTAGTCAAACTAGGAGAGAACAGAACCAAATGCCAGGCAAGTGACCTATCTATCATGTTTTAAGCTAATGGTTACCACAAGACCCAGAGAGAGAACAAGCGTCTATGACGACACGGAATCTGTCAACGAAGGAATGCTCTGAATAGAGTGAAGACCATCATACACGAAGTCCACTCAATCAACTTAGGGGAAGTCTTCTCAAACATTTGCCATTAAAAAGGACTTTGTTAGGGGGAAAGACAAGCATATTCCTCACTTTTATTACATGTTGTATTGCAAAAAATAACTCTGTAAGAATAACAAGGACAACATTTTTGATCTCTCACTTATGAGATTTTAAGTTAGCCTTGACTTCCAATAAAACACTTGTTTCCCAGGCAGTCAAGCATGTATTTTAATATACACTTGACACGCTTTATATAGGCCCAGCACTGTCCCAACTTCACGTATCCTGACTTTAATATGTCAGTGGGTTGACTGTCATATAATAACCTCACGATTGCTTAACCTTCTCGCCCTGCTCAAAGAAAAAAATAAATCAACCAACCTTGAAATACTCAGATCCTACAGCTCCTTTAACACAAATAAGTACCCATGAAAAATACATAGCCAGTAAAGTCTTTCCCAGAAAACCCTGCAGTAGTAGTTGTCAAAATGTTCTCCCCAGTCCAGCTGAATCAGTTAGAAATGCAAACCCGCAGGCTTTACCCCCAAATGAACTAAATCTAAAACATGGGCTGGAGCTCAGTAGTCTGAGTTTTAATAAGCCCTACTGGGGATTCTGATACACATTAAAATTTGAGAATATTACTCTGAAGAGTGGGCAATACGGAGAACAGTTCATCTCATGATAGCTGCACAGGGAAAGTGGCCTAACCACAGATCGCCAGCAGTCCATGCCTCTTACCCCTTGTGGCTTTCCAGTTGGCTGCCTCCTTGCTGTGTTGTAACCTTGTGGAGAATGTGCCACCTGGGTAAGGGTAACATTTTGCAGCTCTGCTTGGTCAGGTTTTCGAAAGCTTGGAATCTTATTCAGAGTATCTTTCAGTTGTTTATATTCTGCAACTTGAGTCTGCATAGAAATTGCACAAGTGGATGCAAATTGCACAATTTAAGGAGGGAAAAAGATCATTTATAGATGGACAATTAAGTTCACTGGCAAATAAGACAAAACTTTTACACCTAATTTCAAAAAGGAAAATACCTAGTTTTCATGCATTGTTATTCTTCTTGGACATGCTTAACCATTTGAGCACATGCATATTAGAATTAGTATTAAAAGAGAAAGTACCTAAGGCAGATATTAGTTATCTGTGCTACATTAAACAGTTATAATTTTTGTGAATAACTTCTGGTATAAATTTCTGTATTACAATATAGTTATGCAATACAAATTTTATCACATTAAAATCTTAAAAATTCACACAGTTACACAAATAGAAGTGCAGATATCTTTAGTAATATTGTATGAGTAATATTTTCAGAGGAAAGGAATCACAGGAGAGGTGTGTGTGTGTGTGTGTGTGTGTGTGTGTATGATCACTGCTCAGGTCACCTTCTCCCTCTGAGTTAATGCATACTCTCACTGGGCCCTCTATTTGCTACAATGCTCCCTAGCCTGTGTGCTCTGTTGTTCTGAAAAAGTAGTGAAACAGGCATGACATGGGTCTGGATTTTTATTCTTCAATTCTGAAAATCCTTTTAAAGTGATAAGGGCAATAATGTAGGTACAGGATTAGAATACACTCAAAAAGATGTATCTATGGGCATATATTGTTAAGTTTGTATGTGGCGTGTTGTGTGTGGTGTAATATCTTTAATACGAAGAGCTGAAAAGGTAGGAAACAAATCAATTTTAACAAAACCAGTAGACATTATGTATATATAACTCATTGTATGCACAATCAATGCTATCTTGAAAGAAAAACGCGTGTGTGTACACACACACTTTCATAAACACATATAAAGAACAACAAATCTTTCTGTAAACAAGATTCTGAGAGAGGGCCACCTCCTTCAGTGTGCCCAGAAGAATGGGCAAGTCAAGCTGGTACCAGCCAGGCCCACTGCTGTTGGAGCCCTGCATGCTGCCCACTGCACTTATACCCCAGGGAGGAGACACATTTTTCTTCTAATTTGCCCAAAAGAGAAAAAGTCTGTTTCCTAAATCTGTGCCAAAGTAGTGCCTGCTGCCAGGGTTTTAGCTCAGTGGCCTAAGCACCTGCCTGGCAAGTGCAAGGTTGTGAGTTTGATCCCCAGTAACAAAAAATTAAAAATTAAAAAATTAAAATTAAAAAAACCCAAAAAACCAAAGTAGCACCTGCATATAATTTGTAGTAAAGTGTACCACATTGCTAGTAATAGCCCTTATCTCAGAAATCTATCAAAAAACTTGTAAACCAACTTTGGAACTTTGGAGGTTACAGAAAAAAACAAATGACATCCTCACAGTGATGCTTTTAATAGTTCAAGTTACATGGAAGAATGTATGAAACTCAATTATACCTTTTTTTTCTCCTCCAAAATATCTAATATTTGAAGTCAATAAATTCAGTGGTTCTGATATTAGCTGAAGATGTAGGCTCTTGGGCTCCCACTACAGAAATTACGATTTAAAGGGTCTGGGCAATACCCAGGTAATATGATGAGGAGGAAGTCTCAAAACATATACTTAATAATTAAATGTCATTTTGATACGAGGAAGATCTGAGCTTCAAACATGGTTCTGGTCATCCACCTATCATGGGTCAACTACTGTGGACTTCCCTTTGGCCTTAGTTTACCTAGTTATAAAATGTTACACACCTTACCAGACTATGAAGATATAAAGTCCTTAACTATATTTAAAAATTAAATTGTCAAGGCAGAATTCAGAAGGTGACTTTCATGAAAAATGTAGATACCTGAATCAGCATTTTTAAAAAAGGAAATTTAGGGAAATTTCCAATATGTTTCTTTATGTTTGCGTTTTTCCAAAATTCGTATATTGAAATCCTAATTCTCAATGTGACAGTATCAAAAGGTAAAGACTTTGCAGGGTAATTAGGTCATGAATGCAGAGCCCTTACGAAGGGAATTAGTGCCTTTATAAAAGGCATCCTCAGAACTCTCTCCATCTCTTTCATTGTGTGAGGACACTAGGAATCTTCAACCTGGAAGAGGGCTCTCAAAGAATGCAATCACCCTGGCACCCTAAATTAGGACTTCCAGCCTGCAGAACTACAAAATTTCTATTGTTTATAAGCTACTCATTCTATGGTGTTTTTATAGCAGCTCAAACTAAGGCATATGGCTCTCATTATTACTTTAGTCATAGCATAACTATTTTAAAAGGCAAGCAAAACTTAACAGTACTTCCTCAAAAGAGACATTTAAAGAAATAGAAAACTATATGTCTGTAAATTTTTTTATTACAATACCCCAGCAGTAATATTGCCAGTGTGCTTACTAGAGAAATTAACTTTGACTATATTTTCTTATATTTTCATGGGTCTTCATATTGTTGCTTAATCTAATAATTATGGTTATCACACCACAGCATATCCAAATCAGTTTGTCATAATTTACAGTATAAAGAACAACCTCACATAAAATAACACTTGATAAAAGTTTACAAAAAGATTTGAAATAAAATAATATCTTCTAAAGTCAATTTCTTTACACATGTGTTAAAAAAAGAAAAAAAAAAAACCTACCACACAGCAACAGTTTAGTAAAAAGACAGTGAATGACTGTCTTAAAGGTCCCACAAACACAGAAGTTACTGCCTCGGAAATGATTTAGGGCCCAACATATTACATTTTTTGATAATTTCATGAAGAGAAATAACAGTGCAAATTCTCACAGGTAGTTTGTAACTTTGCCCTTTTCTTGTAATTCTTTCAACCAGGAAAAAAAAAAAAGTCAAGATCTGGTTTAATATAGTGACTAAGCGAGCCAACTCTGTTCCTTTGCTTCTATGACAAAGCTGCAAAGCTCTCAGCATGGGATCGGTTTAACAAGCTCTCCAACACTCATATTTGTTCAATTGTCCATTCAGTAAATACGCACTCAGGACATTCCTTGTGCCAAGGGTTGCTCTGGGCTTTGAACAAATGAAGATTATGACTCTAGTTTTTCCTTCTCTATTGACTCTTCTACTTTTCTGTAATTTGACCAACACCAACCATGTAAGCCTTATCCCAAAAGGACTGCAAGTAGGTTTGAATGCTGTGCTGTGAATGAGGGAAGGACAGGAGGAAAATAAAGTGTCAATGATTTATTTAGGTAGCCAGCATCATAAAGTACTGTAGGTCCCACACCAAGAGTTGACACAGACCAGATAGTTGCAAAATATGTATAGGACAATTTCTATGATTTAAATAAGTATTAGACTACTGCATTTGGGGCCTAGTAGAAATAGTCATATGCACCATACAACCAGTGCAAAAAATAAATCAAATGCTTATTATTCTCTTGGATGAATTTGAAAAGCATGCACTGTTTTCAGAATTAGGATAGCTCTTTCCTAAGAAACTCACTGACGACTGGCTTATAAGAGACTACATGCATAAAAGAATTTGGAAGGATTAGGCAGGCTTTTAAAAGAACTGACAGAGGCTGCTACCCTTCTAACCTGTGCAGCAGCTAGTGCACTCTTGTGGTCTTCCAAAGTCACTACAAGTTGTTCATGCTCGGAGAGTAAATTCTTATGCTGTTGCTATACAAAAAAGAATTTTACATGTTGAGCTTTATGTCATAAAACAAATTCTTTGTTATGAACTATCTAAACATTACTTGGTTGTTTATTTGTTGTTGTTAACTTTAAAATTACTGGGAACGGAAGACAAAGATTTATGTAGTAGTCCAACATCTAAAATATGCTACCCAAATATAACCATTTACAGGGATATCAAAATCAAAAAAACACATCTTTCATTATTAATAAACCTCTGGAAATATAAATACTGTTAAAATACAATGAACTACTGAAAGAACAATGTCAATATTAGTGAAGACATTTAGATATTCAGACTACCTTTTGTATCTTACAATGCTCAAGTGGTAAAAATATAGGTTTACAAAGCCTGCAGTAACAGTCTAGTTTTGTAAGGCAGGACAAGTGACTTTTACAGTCATTACACAGGGTAAAGCAGTACACACTGAAAAACCACACGTCTCTCTGCACTTTACCTTGACATCTTGAAGTTGTGTGTGTATGTCCTGGTGTGCTTTCCTTAGTTGTCTATTCTCTTCTCTCAAATTGTACACAGTTTCTATTTTAGAAAAAGAAAAACCACATATAAACCTTGAAATTCTCAGGTCTTTGATTCTATTCGTTTTATATCTGAAGTATCACATTGTTTTATGATTTGTTCTGCACTCTGACAGTATAATATTATCAATCAACAAAAAGTACCTCACGTTGCCAAACAGCATGCATTCGGCTAAACATATCAATACAATCTGCTCAGGAGTTGAAATATTTTTAAACAAGCTATTCATTGTAGATGGAAGTCAAGGATTTCTAATTAAACAGGAGTTAAACAAGAAGTCTTTCTGGCAATAAGCCCTTAAGAACAAAACTCCAGGCCTCAGCTTTGAGTCTCTTCACAAATTAAAAATAAAATTATCAGGAAATACGGACTCTACTTCTCATAACATGAGTAATTTCCACATTCTCTAAAAGGCACTTCAATTACAAAGGCAACTCATGACATAAGAAAGAGACAGAAACCCTACATATCTGTTATAAAACTCTGTTATTCTATCTTCTACTATTGAGTTCCTAATTAAGTCAAATTCAACTTCCAACAGCTACAGGACAACTCCTTTCAGAGTTACAATGTGAGACGTGAAAGTCAGTTCCTAAAGTCGGCCTTTCCAAACCGTACTGTTCAGGGAACGGCTCCCTGCTTAAAGATTTTGACCCAACTTTCTTATCTTGGTAATTTTCTGTCATTTCTTCTATCAGAAGATTGCATATTAAGAACAGCAGCTGTTGACCACAGCTATGCCATAAACATCTTTTTCTGGCCCTTGCCATGCTGGCCTATAGAGTGTTTCCCACATTTGAACAGTTGTCACTACTTATATGAATAAAGAAATAGGTCTAATCTCAGGCAATATTAGGCCAATTCTTGTGTGAAAACAATACGCAGAATTTGAATGACAATGGGCTGACTATACAATTCATTTTCCAATGGGAGACACTTTTGAGAATAAAAGGAGGTGCTATTAATAATTTGTCTGTGTTAACAAGCATAGATCTGGACTGTGCCAGGCAAACTGTCCCTAAATGACAGTCACTTCCTGCAGATAATGCTTTAACTTTCCACTCAGCATGGAAGGAAAACGAGAGTCACCATCTCTCATTAGACTTTCTGGACCTTTTTATTCCCATACAGATCCTTCCTGAGCCCTGGATATTGGATTCATGACTGGGTTTGGGAGAGAGATCAAGAAGAAGATAGAGGACGGCAGTAACTGATCCTACGGCTACATGTAATAATGGATTTTCTCAAAGGTAAAAACGTGACACCACTGGCAATCCAGGAGGACCTTACATGTACCAGAACATGGACATGGGTTCAGTCTAACACACACACACACACACACACACACACACACACACACGCGCGCGCGCGCACCTCACACCACTCCAACTTAGCTAGTCCTTAAAGAAATTTCAGATCATACACTTAACAGAAGTGGGTCTTGTGCCTTTGCTGACTTCATTTGCTGAATGATGCTAACTAAACACCATGCCTACCCTAAAGGTTGTTATGAAAATTAAATAAGATCATCCACACAAAAAAGCTTCACTCAGTACTGATATAGGTGCACATTTGTTAAGTGACAGTTATTACAAAGAGGATAATGAAAAACAATCATCTAAGCTTACACACTACCACCTCAACTCCCCAAGAATTCTAAATTCAGACCTCGCATCGGATTCAACTATTAGAGGTAACTTAGCCAACCCTGGCCTGAATTGATCGCTCCATGCTTTAACTTCACCATCCTAAGCTTTTTAAACAGTCATAATCAAGCAAAAGTGCTGATGTGCAAAGTGCTCATGAAAGTGTCAAAGGCACTATCCACAGTTGGTTGATCCAGATTTCTTTGTAAAACTGCCTACAAAAATTGGTACCAAAAGGGCTGTTGTCTTTCTCTCCCTCCTAAGTCACTAATACATGCTCTTTCTGTTGACTACACTCCTAACATACACTGTATCTCCCTTTCCATCCTGGGTACCAAGAAGTTCAGAATGGATGATAAGGTTGGACCATCTACTACTCAGAATTCATAGATATATGCTCTCCTTTTCAAGGTTCTAATTTCTTCTTTTTTTTTAATTTTAAAGAGAAAAAAGTAGTAACGAAAGAACAGAGTTTCAAAACAGGTTAGTAGGAGAGTTACAATAACTAAGGCATTGTGTATTGCTGTCTTCGTAGTAGTTATTCAGAGTACAAGTTATCTTATCCAAACAATATTAGCACAAACCTTTACTTTCTATGAACTATAAGAAATTAGCTGAATAACTATGTTAACTAATTATTTTTTTCTTTTTCCCTTTCTTCCTTTCCCCTCTCCCCATTCCAGTTTCTCTTTCCTTTTGAACATTTTCTTACCAATTCATAATATATATTGTACATTTTGGATCTTATTTACTTATTCAGTTTCATATGTTACTGAGACAATACAATGTTTGCACATATGGGTCTGATTTATTTCACTTATGAGTATGGTCTCAAGTTGTATCCGTCTACCTATAAAAGTCTCCAGTTCACTCTTCCTTGTGGCTGAGTAGTACTCCAACATATATATATTTAACAAAAAAAAAAAAAAAAACACATCTTTTTTTATCTATTCTTTAGCTGATGGGCATTTGAGTTGTTACCAAGATTTAGCATTTTAAATTGTGCCGCTATAAACAAGTGCACATATATTGCTGTAGTGTGATGTTTTCAGTTCTTCTGGGAAAATATCCAGAAGGGGAATAGCTGGGTCAAATGGAACCTCTAATTCTAGTTTTTTTTTTTTTGAGGAATCTCCACACTGATTTCCACAGTGGTTGCACCAGTTTACACTCCCACCCACAGTGTAGAAGGGTTCCTTTTTACCCACAACCCCAGCAGCATTTGTTATTGGTTAATTTTTTGATGACAGCCATTCTTTCTGGGGCAAGATGGAATCTGAATGTTGTTTTAATTTGCATCTCTCAAGTGACCAGTGATGTTGAATATTTTTTCATATATTTATTTGCCATTTCTATTTCTTCATCTGAGAAGTGTGGATTCATCTCATATACTTGGAATGGGTCTTTGAATTTGGGGGGTCTGATTTTTTTCAATTCTATGTTCTAGATATAAGTCCTTTGTCTGAGAGACAACTGGCTATAATTTTCTCCTGCTCTGTGGGTTTTCATTTCACTCTGTTGGTGATTTCCTTTGTTGTGCAAAAGCTTTTTAATAAGGTGAGATTCCATTGAATTCTTATATGTACAAGTTTTAAATTTTTTATTATACATGAATATTATTTCTTTTTAAGAAAAGTAGTAGAGTAGACGTAAGAAAACTTGTTTTTTTTGCATTTTAGCTAAATTTAAACGAAAATACTAAAATATGTAACATTCTTAAAGTAGGTCATTGCAGATCAGGTACCTTAGAAAATGTTATTTCTCATTCTTTAATGAATCTACCTACCATCTGTGTAATTTAATGAATTACTCAGTTATTAAATAAACCTTATCATCTTAGCAAATATTGAATAGTGAATACAAAAGCCAATGTCTCTTCCCTCTTCACACAAAGTTGTGGCTTCCTCAGACACCAGAATTCTCTGGTTTTCTCTTCGTTTATACCTGTGAGGACTTCCAGTGTTTAGTTTTTCTTACTTTTTCCTCATCCCCCAAACTCCCTTACCACCTGTCTATCTCCAACAAGCTAAGGACCCTACATATCCACCTCTCTTGGATACCACCTGTTGACACTTGGCCCAACTCTATCTAAGCCACCTTAACCCTTTTTAGGACTGCCTCAGTGACTAACTCTTATATGCCTTTTTGTTATTACTTATTTTTGGAAATACTTATAGACAAAACATTGCAAAAATAATATAAGTATTGAGCACCCTGCCTCCCTCTATGAGGATATCTCAGTATGTACCTCACTATACACAGAAATTGACATTATACAACAGGTTAGATAGACAATAGACCATATTTGGATTTCACCATTGCCTTTGCACGTTTTGCACATGCCATATACCTTTTAAAACCAATTCGCACACTTCCAACTTATTTGACACACACGCATTTCACTGGAAAATGCATTAGTTTCTTTTTACAGAACTCGTATGTACTCAACAAAGTGGTGCATTTTGTTCCATGTTGCTGCAAAAATTCTTGATACTGAGATTGATGACAGTTACCGTACCATATACCAATAATTATTCCAGATGCTTTACATAAACTATTTAATCTTCTCACAAACTCTATGAAGTTGATACTTTTTTATGATTATCCCAATGTTACAGATAAAGACAACGAAGCCTGTGGTGTAACATAACTTGTTCATTGTCACTTAATTAGTAATTCAAGCTAAGATTCACAGCAGTCTGAAGAGGGAGCCCAAGATTTTTGCAGTTCCTATCAGCAAGCAACGAAAACTTCGCTGCCACCTTGGGGATGTATAGAAATGTGTGAAGCACTTTCTAGTCTTGCTATAACTGAGGAACACTGAGGTCTTTAGTGTGTAGGGAATCAGAAATATTAAGTGTCTCCTGACATATAGTAAGAGAACTGTCCTGCCCAACATGGCCGCATGCACTCCTGTGGTACAACAGGATATACTAAGTTGTCTATTCTGCTTCCTTAAATAAACCTGAAGAGATAAAAATAGACACTAGGATAAACGCAACAAGATTTACACAAATAAATGAGAAGTGTGTTGTTTTATTGGGACATTAATATTACTAAAAATAATATTATTGCTAATTGGCTAATTTGACTTTCAAATACCTTTTAGTTTAGAAAGTTCTTGCTCTTTTTCTTGCTGAAGCTGCAAGTATTTCTGCTTATGGTCACTGAATGTTCTAATGAAATCTTCCCCTTGTTTGCGATGTTCCTCTTCTAAGTCACTGTGTTGTTTCTTCAACTCCTCATGTTGACTCTGCAAGATGAAAACCTGAGCAGAGATATATATTCTCTAAAGTATACGAGACTGTTTCTTGGCAGCATGGCCTTTATGTTGCAAGCAAGTAAGAATGAATGAAAAGGTATGTTCAGTTACCACAGACTGCTCTCTATTTGCAAAGCTTCCTTGCATTTCTAAGTTTCCAATGAATATGAAAATAATCTCCCCTTTTATTTTCAATATTGGTACTAACTACAAGAAGTTAGCAGGAAAGATGAAAAAAAAAAAAAAAAGAAGTGGTGATCTCAAGAAATTCCAAGAAACTCAAGTTACTGTAGAAACAAAGTAAAGCTAATGACAAAACTGTCTGCCATAGGCATTATGGGATTTCTCTTTCAACTTGATACTTTCCCAGCAACATACCATGGTCCTCAGCATTTACAGGAGGCTGGTTCCATGACATCCTTCAGATATGCAAGTCTAGAGATGTTCAACACTCTTAATGTCATAATATTTTTATTTAATATCTGCATATCCTCCTCTTTGCTTTAAATCATCTCTAGATTGCTTATACTACCTATACAATGTAATGCTATATAATTTGTTGTTGTATTATATTGTTAAGCAAACAATGAGAAGAAAAAAGACTATACATTCAGTACAGATGACCCTTTTCACCGATTATTTTAGAAATACAGTGGTTGATTAAATAAACAGATGCAAAATTTCAGCTTATAATCCAACCGAAATCGAAACCTAGCTAAACTCTACAGTCTCCAAATCTTAATGTAAAAGGATGGACTGGCTTAAGTCATGCATTGCACTCTTGATAATAGGAAAGGTTCTGGTTTCAATTCAAGGTCTGTGCCCTACTGATATAGGGAAAAAGGAAAACGCCAGACAAAAAGCTGGGGGGATTTGGCGGGGTAGGGATGATGGCATGATTTGCATGCTATGCAGAATGGCCTGCTGCTCATCTCTTCTGACTTGACAGAAGCAATAACTTCTTCTCTTTTTTATTTTTGGCTTTCCTGACACACAATAATGAGTTCTACTCAAGGACTAAGGAAGGAGAATCTTCAAATAATAAATTGCATTCCTGTGGTAGGTAAAAGTACATTTATTAAATACTGGTAACACAAAGGAAGCACTTCAACAGTTCTATAGCTTCCAGTCTGTCTAAGGAAAAAGAAAAAGCCTATGGAAAACTACTATGAGAAATTACAGAAACAAACAAAAAAACTTTAAAGATAAAAAAATTAAAAATTAAATATCTTGGGATGTAAGAAAGTGGGCAATAATATTAAATATATTCTCTGTAAACAAATAATAAATATGTTGAGGCATTACAGCTATAAATAGTTTTTAACCAATATATCACAATGCAGCACAAATCAACTTTCTGTAAACTTTCTTCAGTTATTTTAAAAATCATTAGTCAGTTCAAATACTAGCTAATATTTTACTTCATTCATAAGAGCAATCCAAATTACTCACTTTTAACATCTGATGTTGGACATTCAATGCACTGTATCTGCTATTGGAGTCTTGCTGTAAATTGAAAAAAAAAAGTCAACAAAAGAAAACTAATCTGGTTCTCTGGCTAAAGACAGTTTTAAGCTCCTAATGAAAGATTTTCATTTATTTCACTCACGTAAGCTAAAATGGATTCTATGCTTGAACCAGAGTATCTCCCGAGCCATCTCTTTATTTAATAGCAGCAGTGAAGTTTCAGTATTTTCACGGGTTTTTCACATTTAAGTGGTGAAAATGCAGGACACAGAATCATAAAATGATAGGTTGGCAAGGTCCTTGGAGATAACTTAGTTTTTCCTCTCGTATTTTAAGGAACTCAGGGCCAGATACAGGGAGGAAACTGGAGACACACACTCAGCACACATGGCTAGCACACTATGCTGGTGCTCAGGGTAAGGAGAAGAAGGGATACACCAGCTAGGACCAGACCTCACAAGCGTAAGGAAGGGAAGATAAAAGATCCTTTCCTCTGTCAAGTCCGGTGTGCAAGAAGTTCTCCATACAGATTTCATCACCATGAGATTCTTGTGTAGAGTGAGACATTAAAAGGGTAAGGTGCATGTTCAGGGAAAGTACTTCATTAAACAGCAGAGCTGGCACTGGACCCTGAGCCCATGGGTGACTCTATGTACCAAATCTGTATCTCTGTGGTGCACAGACACCTGCACAAGTAGGCCTCACATATTCCCAGAGCTTTCGGCATCCGCAACCATCGGTACATAGAACACACCTGCGACGTTCCCTCTCTTGTTGCTATAACTTTGTATAATATATCTCGTTTTTCTCTGGCCCACCAACTAAAGTACACACTCATATACTTCTACTCAAATTTTCACGACTTCTAAAATGAACTGTATTTTTGTTTTATCATTTTGTTTTACTGCTTTACTACTCTAATTCATAAGGAAATGACATTACAAAATGTACAACAGTGTCAGAGGTAAAAGCAGACTACCTCCTAGGTAATTCAAAAAGCTGACTTTTCTCAGCTTTTGTAACACTGAACGCAAATGCTTTATTCAGTTAATGCTACACATTTTTCTTAGACTAGAAGAATGACTTGCTTTTCTCAGCTAATTTGGACTTGAAAAATATTTTCAAATGTCAATTATCATTCCTTCATTCATTCTACAAATGTTTCTAAATGCCAGTCCTAAGCCAGATCCTGTGTTAAGATGATATGCTTGCAAAGGCAAACAAAAATAATGTGTCCCATGGAAAAGAGAGACTACAAATGAATAAATGGGTGAACAAAAATAATTTTCTGTTTTCTGTTAATCACTGATACCGTTTCCAATTTACCCTTATTATCAATAATGCAATAAATAAAAGCCGGCTTTAAAAGAACAGTTTTAAGGCCTTCCTTATGGGGGAAAAAATAAAAAGTATATCACTCCTAGAATTCTAGCGATCAACAGAGTAAAAGATTTTGCAATTACATTTCCCTCTCCTTCAAGTTTAATAAAAAGAAATTAAGAGGAAGAGAAAAAAACCTTACCCTTCCTTTATTTAGTGTTTCTTGTGCTTCTAACTTGTAAACAAGGAAATCTAGAAAAAACAAAATGAGACAATAGGGTACATCAAGGTGAATAAAGATATTTTACTCAGACTTGCAAAACATATTTTCAGCTTAAATTAATCTACTTGATGATTTGTATGCCTTATTTTGCCTCTCAATGCTTTATAAAGAGTTGAAGAAAATACTATATCATCCTCTTTTTTACCTTATAGCTGTATATCCTGCATCAACAAATTCTGTGTTAAAACCAACTGATTAAAAGTGCATTTAGAATATCTCTAAGATTGGTTCTTTGAAACTGAGGAGGAAAAAAATGGAGCACATCTTGAGACAAAGGTGATTTACAGCTCCCTGATAGATAAGTACACCAAACTTTAGGGCCTAAAAAGAGAAACTTAG